>JANSTV010052614.1:0-43773 GCA_027564135.1 Lestremia cinerea
CGGGGGGATTGCAGCTCAGATGGCTCATGTTGTCATGTCCGACGTTTTGTTTGGTGATTTTTTATTTGAGAGCTGTCGGATTCGTCGGAGACGATTTTTAATGAAGTTCTGATGTGATTTATTTCCCGCTAAGTGTTGTCTGTTCTGGTCAGAATTCCTGTGTGGGTCAGCGTTTTATGCTGGAATTCACATTTGAGGTGCAACCAAGGTGCCGCACCGTTCGTTCCAATAAAATTCGAAAAAAAAAACAAATAAACAAAAAGTTGCCAGACTGACATATGTCCGTGACGTTGATCGGCCTCTTATGCCGCAATCGCTCGTCAGCCGTTATAAAAAATAAATTACAAAATCATAACAAATCTGCTCCGCCATTCAATCACTAATTGACACACATGCTGACCGTAGTCCGTACCAAAGTCAAATTCAGGTAACAAAAAAAAATTACGCATTCCTTGAGAATTCGTTGTGTTTATTGCATGTCGCTGCGCTTCTAATTGACTGTCAATGGCGAATGCCGTAGAAACGCGCAATGATGTGGCGAGCAGTCAAAAACGCATCAAACCCAAGTGGATCGCTTGAAATCAAAAATCAAACTGAAATCCCGATTTAAGTGTAGCTGATTGATGATGACGACGACGTCTACCTACTTTTCTGATTTGTAATTGGTGAAACACAAGTAAATTTTGGATTTCATTATGCAAATGACACAGTTCGATGTACCGTTACCCAAGCTGCAAACGTCAACGGACGGAACGAGCTTGAAAATATATTGGTCTCAGCACACATCTCGGCGGCACCTTCTTGCCCCAAAACTCTTTCGGTGAGCCCGTGGCCGCAAAATTTATTTTCGCTCATTTTCGTACGGCACGCAATGGCACCCGCGCACCTGAGCGTACCAACCGGAGAAATGTCGCATGACGAATATGCATCAATAGCGGGGCATTGTGCGCATGCGATTAGCTGTGCACCACCTTGGTTTATTATCGAAGCGGTCATCACTTTGACCTGCCGATATTTCGCGCTTTATTGTTGTGTGTTGAGTGCATTCTACCGATTTATCTTGGCTCAGAATCAGATACCTCATTCGGGACGGTGACACTTGAGTTATGATTTTGTGGAATGCCTGTGGAATGGAATCGAATACAGTCAACTGGTTTGAGCTGCAGCGTATTTAGATGCTTGCTTTGCGGCAAACGAATAATTTATGATAATCTCTTTTCGGTGGGCTTAGTTGGGTGGATTTTTGACCAATGGCTCGAAAATGGAACGATTCAAGTTAGCTGAACCAACCCACGACACCAAGGGAATATTTGCGATCGGACGATGCCCTTCTTGAAAAAATGTCTATCAGCTGGCTCGGAAGAAAACTCAAGCTCAAAACTCGTCAAATAATCTTCATTTGTGCATTGCATTGGAAAATCAAATTTTGGAAAACAAAGTGCAAAAGATGAATGGGTGCCTTTCGAACGAAAATTCTCATGAATATCCATAGCCTCGGTTCCGGATCATGATGTTTTTGGCGGTACGATATTGCAGATCATTGAACTCGTTGGAAAAGTAGTCAACTTCCGGATACGCCGGACTCATAATGATCTCCTGTTTTCGGAATTTGCTTGGTGGAATTTGGCCGTTGTTCTCCTTTAGGGATGTGCGCACCGTGAAATCGGGACTCGGATAGAGTTTGATGTTCTCGATGATGGGCGCCATTTTGTGGGGGTTGCCTCCGTCATGATTAACATTCCATGGGGCCAGAGGATCGTTGCCATACATGGACTTGTACCGCGGTGAATTCACAACCAATATTGCTTGGAAGAGTGCAACAACGCATGCCCAAATGTAACAAAGAAGCACTGCAATGGAACGATTATTCCACGAGATTGTCAACCAACGTTTGTTCACCAAACTCACAGAGCAGAAAACCGCCAGCAACCGTGGCTCCAATTAGCGCTCCCAGATTAATTTTCTTCTTCAGCACCGTCATCGCGATGCAGTGCGCCGCAAAGAAAACCAATAAACGCATCAGCTCACACAGAATGTAGGGCATCAGCAACCACTTGTAAAGCTAGACGAAATCCAAGAAGAGCAGAGCTAGGGTTTCTCTTCGGAAATGCATACATTTTGTTTTTCGTAAGAATTGTCGCCAGTCAATCAACCCGATATCGCGGCGGTATTGGTCATTTGATGATCTGATCCATCTTGAGTTTCGTTCGGCACGTCACCGCAAATTCAATCACATTTTACGCAATTTACCGTTACTCTGGCGACAGTTCTCACCATTTTGGATAAAGTGCAGCTGAATGTGATACCTTGTAAGCGCCAAAGATTTCCAGGCAGCACGTCACCGCATACACCGTTACCATTGCAATGACGAGTGTTTGAAATGCTTGCGCATCTGATCAAGTGGAACGGAAGAAAATCGTTAGGAAACTCATTGGCTGCGTTCGAGCGTGACCTCTAATTACCATTTTGTACATATTGCAGCAAAGCTTCAAAATTAGCCTCTCGATGATATTCGTTCAGGTGGTTTTGCATATTAGAAGCCACTCTTCGCAGTTCCTCCGGTCCCATGGCCAGCACAACGAACAGCGGAATCATCGATTGAATCTAAGAGCGATCGAGCGGAGTGATTGTCGAATAACAGTAAATGATAAAATTGGAGGGAACCCCGAAAAAGCAGTTTCGCCAAATTGCGGCACACATTTCGAAATGCAATTATTGCACCGTGCAAGTTATGGGCCAATCGACGCCAACCTTAACTCAAAATAAAAGGCAATTAAGACACAAGTGGCCACCGCAAATGGGCCCAAAAGCAATCGCAACGTCAAATTCAAACGGCATTTCGGGTGAAATACTTGACCGGTCGCGAGAACTTTTCACCGATAAAACAATTTCATATTTCAGCACATGCGCTTTGGCGGCTACGAAGCCAGACCACGGCGAAAGACCATGCAAAGCCAACAGACGTGGCCATAATAAGCCACAAGCAATAATGACATGTTTGTGCAATAAATAAAAAAAAAATCATTTCGGATCGCGAATCGAATTGGAAATAACACAGCTCGCGATGCGGTAAATGAATGAAAGAACGCAGCCGAAATAGCAACAAGGCAACAGTGAGAAGAAGAAAAAAGAAACGAACCAAGTCATTATGAACCAGAAATGCGGTGCGGCGCAATAGTAAACGGCGAAATTTAATAATATGCAGATTAATCACAGCCAAATGGCATATTCATATTCCTATTTGATTAAAAATGCGAGATGGAAAACGAATCGGCAGAGACGGCGACCCGAACCAGCACCAGCGGCACCGCATGGCGAAGGCAGTCCCTTTATGTAATCCGACGAGCAGCGTGTGCACTGAGCGTGTGTTTATTACTTGACGGGCGAAAGAGCTCTCCCCGAAATGGAATTCACTTACAATTGATAGGATTCCGGCCACGATTGCTCCGAGCCGTACCGAGCAGAAGAAGCAAAATACATTCATTAGCGCCATGGCTCCAAGTCGGCTGGTTTCACTTCACAACCACCACGACATATCAACAGCAGTTCCTCTCGCTTTCCTTCTGTCAGTTTGGTTTTCCGAACGATTACTGGTTGACTGTTGGCGAAAGCTCCAGAATTCTTGGATTTTTCGATTCTCGATCTCCAACCGCAATATTAAGCACTGCTTCCAGTTTGACTGCCAAAACAACCAACCGCTAGACATCGACTGTGAGGGCAATTTCAGAGTTGAATGGTTTTCGTGCCGGTACGGAATCACCGATTGAATGAAAATAAATAATTAATAAAATTTCTGTGTCGTATCCAATCATGGGCGGTGTGCGACATTTCTGAATGTGGGGAAGATAAGATCGTAATTGCTTGCATGAGCATAATGAGCTAATGATATAACCATTCATTCATTCAATCAGCCCGATGGGTGATCTTATCGACTTAATGAATGCGATGGAAAACGAAATCAATGCCCTTGAACTCCCCACGACTCGTTCTGTGGTGGGTGAGACATATCAATTTTCATTGGTTATAAAGCTCAATCTCGCAGGATAACTTAGGCCGCGGAGTTCAATGAAAATCCAACTGTTTGAAAAGCTTGATAACGGCCAATACAAGTTCAATGCCATCGCGTTGGTCAACGACAAGCGTCGTTTTACCTTCAACTATGGGGAAATCCTCCACCGATACGCAATAACTAACGTTATCTGAAAATGAAAGCCAATTTGGATGTCGATAGCATCAGTGGCATGGGTCATATCAACCATTAGGCCATCATCAGCGATGATCCCTTCTTGGAAGAAAGCAACATAAACTGCTGTATTTCAACAAATTAAATTTATTCCAATGCGTCTCTCCTTCAAGGTATACATATTCATTCATCTGCATAGCCGTAGAGATCAACCAGTTGTGAGTGGGCCAAGTTCCACAAGGCCGCACCATCATCTGAGTGATTCTTCAACAAATTGCGGTTTGATTGAACTGAAACCGCTCCAATGGGGCCTATTTACAATCTAACTGGAGCTTTGGTTTAAAGGAACGGCAGCATTTACAATATCACTCGACGGTGCTTGGTTATCCTTGGTTGCTGTGGATGGTGCAATAACCCTTTGCTTTTCGGAAAACTCTTCCGATGCAATGACTGCCGCTGAAGCCATCGCTGTGCTGGCGACGCCCTCTTCAGCACAAATCCAATGTTTTTTCGTCAGCAAAAACAGTATCATCAGAGCAGGCAGATGAAGTAGCGAAAAACGAAACAGTTTCCGTGAGCTTCCGCTGTCCGAATGTTGATAGAACTTCCAGGCCAAATATGTGAAATAAGCGTTCAGTGGTAGCGAGCCCAACGCAAACCAATAATTTGTAACTTCTAATGCAGGTGCTGCCAACGAGAGTACTGTCAAACCGACGGTGTAGCGCAATGATGTGCTCCGACACAATTGTGGATTTGTGACGGACATCATTCGGTAGCCGGCTCGCGAATAATCGGGTCGAAGATTCCAAGACAGAGCGTTGAAATGTGGGAATTGCCAAGCGTACAGGAGACCGGCTAAAATCCATCCACCTGCGTCGATTGTACCAGAACATCCGACCCAGCCCATCAGTGGAGGTATCGCACCAACTGTTGAAGAATAAAAGATGAAAATTTGATTAGCTCACGCGTTGCACTAAAAGTCAGTTAAGATTCTCACCGATGGAGCCCACCCAGGTGTTGGCAATACTGATTCGTTTCATGGGCGTATAGATGGACGTGTAAAGGACTAGATTGGCCATTCCGAGCGCCGCCGTGAACCCATTCACTCCGTAGTACAGCATTCCAATGCCCAAGGCTGATGATCCGGCAGCAAAGCCGATTGCATGCAGAGGTGTCAACAGGCCTCGCACCAGCACACGGTTTTTCGTCCGGGACATCTGTGCGTCGTAGGGAACCTCATGGTATTGGTTGATGGAATTGGCCGCTGCTGAACACAGGCCCGTTCCCAGCGAGCACAGCACAAATGTACTCAATTCGAATGGAGCCGGAGCCATTGCGTAGCCTGCCATGGACGTGATCACAACCAGAGCTGGAAGAACATTGGTCTTGAAATTCCTTCGGCACGAAGTCCATCGGTCGCGAACTTACTTGTGAGTCGAATTTTCGATAACATTAAGTAGTGCTGCCCCAACTTGGACAATTCGACCGTCGATGTAATCTGCCATGGAAGTTCTATTGCTTTCTTCTGTTTTTTCGAAACTTTCGTTGTTTTGCCGGCCGCCGTGTCATTCTCTACCGTCGACGAGGGTACTGGGCTTTGGTCAAACGTCACTTCATGAAGACTGGCAAAGTCAATCGTCTGCGCCAATTTTTTCTGTGGCAAAACAATAACAATCGGTTCCCGTCGTATATTGACAGTCTCTGCATTTTTCCGGGCGATTTGTTCAACTATTTTTGGCGATAGTCTTGTTGTGTACTGATTGTCATGAAAGGAAACGAAAACGACAAGAAATTATTGATGAGCAAAACACAGTGGTGATGTTTATGTAATCACGTCGTCACACATCTAACTCCGTCACCGTGGTGGATGAGCACAACCCAAATTTCTCAAAGGAAAACTAACCAAACGGTTGATGATGATGTCGTTGCCATAATTCCAAATGCGGGAAGCGTTTCTGAATTTATGCATTCTTTCAACTGTGCTGGAATATCATTTTGAACGAAATTTTGACTTGAAGAAAGACCCGCAAAGAAGTTTTTTCCTCTTCGACCGCGTTTCTTGGAACGAAAGAAATGTCAAAAACGATGTGCGGTCGGTAATGCAGCAGGCGAGTACGTTCACCGCACCGTGCTTGCGCGGTGAATTTGTGAATCGTTCACAATCGGTTGAGATTTTGAATATGAATGGTGTGGATGACTTGCTACTGTAATGATGAATAGCAGGCGATAGTTGATTCGCATAATTCACGGTATTGTCTCGCTGATGGAAATGGAATACTGTTTTGGCGATGCTGGAATCTTCCCTTGGAAATCGGAGCGAATGGAAAACCGCAGAAGTGGATAGGACATTTCATTCGAAACGCAGATGATAGTTGCTTGAATCGATTTTATTCCAAAACTAAGTTGATTCGGTCGAAACACAAGATGAAGCCAATAAATCATTTCCAAATGCTTTTCAGCGCTGTGACGTTGACACTGCGAACAGATACAAATTTGCCCGAGTCTTGTTCTCGAACATTGCCGGAAATTTCTACATTCTCAAACGGAACGGTGGGAAAGACTAAAGCGGTGAAGGTGTTGAGCCCGTCATCGGCAAATATCTCAATCGATGAGACGTCCAGGATAATGTGTCCGGTCAAAAGATTCGAGCTGGCAATCCGCTGAACTCGCAGCTTGTCGCTGGCGAAGCGAGAGTTGAATTCCACAAGTCCTGAATGTCGACGGTCAAATTCATAGACACGTTCATGAATCAAATAGTCGAACGAAACGAATTCCCCCAGCGCGTTGCTGAACCTCAAGCCGACGCGGCCGTCCACAGCCGCATCAACGTCCAGGGCGTAGTTCAGTGAGAACTGCGAGCCGGTTTTGAAACGAATCAATGGCGTCAAGTCAATTGTGTGCTCGCCCCGTAGGATCAACGGAGCCGGCAAAGACCACGATCGTTTCAAGTCCATGATCTTTGACAATTCGGCAATGGGGCGTTGCACAAGATGAATGTTCCCATCGACGGTCTTTAGCGCGAGCTCTCGCGGAATGGTCATTTGACCGCGCCACGTCGTCGTGGGAATGTCAGCGCCGTAGAGCCAATTCGACATCCAGCCAATGATTATGACTCGTCCGAGAGGATCGTCGTGGTACGGAACGGCTGCATAGTTGTCTGGGCCGTGATCAACCCAAAGCACCCGTGATTCCCCGAGACTGTTGACGAACTGTTTCCCATCGAACTTTCCCAGGAAATACTGCATGACACTGCCTCGTGCGGGGCCGTTCTCCGACACAATCAACACGTCGTGCTCGGCGCCACGCTCATCCTTGAGTGTCACCAACGATGGGCATTCCCAAACACCAGATTTGTCTCCTTGGTTCGGATGCATTCCGAAATTCTGGAGTTTCTTCCACTGCTTCAGATCGGTGCTCGAATAAAACATGATTTCATCGCCGGCGGCAAGTGCCATCGTGTAAGTGCCGTTGCGCTGAATGATGTTGGGATCACGAAAGTCTCTCAACATCGGATTCGGAATGACGGGGTTGCCAGGGTGTTGGGTCCACGTGAGGCCGTTGTCTAGCGAGGTGGCAATGGCCTGACTTTGGTTGCCGTTTGCATTGAGCGTGTAGAATGCCACCAATGGTTGTTTCACTGCGGCCGTCGCAACGCCTGTATAGTTATTGCTGTCCACCAGAGCACATCCGCTGAAGATGTCGCCTTTGTCGTAGGGCGCCAAAGCAATTGGGTGATTCTTCCAATTGATCAGATCTGGTGAGCTCGCGTGGCCCCAGTGCATCGGACCCCACTTTGTGTCGTTCGGGTAATGTTGATAGAACATATGATGTACTCCGTTTTGGTAGACAAGACCGTTGGGGTCATTCAACCAGCCCTTTGGGACCGAGTAATGCAACTGAAGACGATATTTCTCGTCGTAGCTTTTGATTTTTGGAGGTCTCTTCACGATCGCCGAGGCGGCAGTGATGCACACTAGCAGCAGTACACTTGAAGGCTGCATTTTCACCAATTTTATTCTTCACTTTTGCTCAATCGAAGCGCTGAATTAGTTATGGACGACTAGCGACCGCAACCGTTTTATAAACCCCACGCGAGCTGGCCTGGACGAAACGTAAGCATGGAAAAATATCGGAAAAGCAAACAACAATTGAAAATATTTTATCACTGCCGCATCTGCAAGGTGAAGCACCAATCTCCGATAAAAAAAAAGCGCAGCGATCATCGTCGTTGTTCAATTGTTAACGTTTGTTATCGCCGCGCGTCACCTTTGACAATCGCAGGTGACCGTCAGTCACTTTTTTTTGAGCGAAGCATTTCGATCTGCATTTCGATTGATATCGCTTTGTTTAGTTTTGTTGGAAAACGAATTTCACAGGAAATGTTGATGAAGTGATGAGGTGTTGATTGTGAGTAAGACAAATTGCTCGGAAATGATGAGCAAATCGATCGCATTCAGTCAGATGTTTTCGAACTCGGATTGACATGCGCATAGAAGTCAGTCTGTTGCTTTAATAAATATTGGATCCGAGCTTCTCCGACTGATGTTGGCGGATTCGAGAACGCAAAAATGTCGACATCATTGAATAAACAGCAATGAATTGCAAAATGCGAACAATGTTGTGGTTTTCGAGGAATTTTTTGGAAAACATTCATCTGGTTGGCATCTTATCGAGGAATTGTCGAAGAGCAATTGCGCTAAGTCATCGATGTAATCGTAGTCTCTCTGGCACCACGACACCCACCGGAGCCTAGAAAAGGAAAATCACATCGAAAATGAAACATCTCTTTTGAAAGCAGTTAATTGTATTTTGGACGCTCTCCATACAAATCGGGGAGCAGAGTTATCATGTTGGGAAATCGTTTATCCGCATTCGGCTCCTTGAACATTGAATGTCGGGATTTCCTCAGCGTCTTCTTTAACATTCTTCTTGCCTCCTCGGAGCATCGACATTAGTTTAAGTTTAGGCTTGGTGGACTCATGCAAGCTACGGATGGCTTCAAATGCGCCGCCGATCTTGACGCCAACATGAGCAGTAGCCAGATTCTCCATATCGCTCCAAGCGTTGAGTGTGTCGTCCATCCACTTGGAGAAGGTCAATGGTGCGCTAGGGTCCTTCTGTCCCAGAGACACTGAATTGGTGGCAGTGGCTCCGGTGAACGAGTTCAATCCGTTCAATCCCAAGAGATACATGGATGGATGGTAAGAAAGATTGCCGGCGGAGAATCCGAATGCCTTCATGAGAAGATTTGGCTGCTCGGCGTAGATAAGGGTGTCATCGACGTGCATAGTTTTCGAGGTCTTGTGGTAGACAAACACGCTGATGAAATGGTTTTTTTCTTCCGGGAACGGACTGTCATATTCAGCACCTTCTGGAATGCGCAATTCGATCTCTGGTGCCCATTCTGCTCGGGCCAATGACTTGGGGTCTTTCCTGTCCAGGGCAGCGGTCCATGGAATGTCATTGCGACGAACATGTCTTGGCGTTCCGAAGTATTTCAAATTGGGATATGCGGCGTGGAAGCTCTTGAAAGCGAGAGTGTGGAATGGATGCACTGCAAGGACTGCGTCAACCAACGTGCCATCTTTGGTGAGGGAATCGAACTCGGCCTTGGCCTCCGGTGACAATGTGATTGCATCCACGACGACCATTCTTCCATTTTTCTTGACAAAAATCGACATGTGCGTTCCAATGTCAACGCCCTTCAGTTTGAATGAGGTGCGAAGATTGTGGAAGAGCGGGGTAAAGTGACGGATCGTGTCGTTGGGTGGTGCCTCATTCATCTTCTCAGTTACTTTTGCGGAGATCGCATTAAACGCTCTGAAACGGAATCACATTTTGAGTCTCGGTTGGTTGGCGCTCTTTCGGCTTTTACTCACTTTTGCAATAGCGCGGGCGAAGCTTCCGATTGGAAGATCGCACAAATGCAGCACAGCGACAACAGTATAAGCTTCATCTTCTTGAACGTCGAAAAACAACTGATGTGACAACCATTTTCGTGGTGTTTTTATAGCAAAATATGACGTGGGTGAAAGGCAAATTGGAGAATCTATCCGGCTTTCGGTGACACGTGCGTTGGAACCGCCGGCGGAAATGTCGATGGCACGTTGTTTGCGAAGACAACCAAAAAACATATTGCGCGAGTTCCGCTAATTCATTCATTCGTTTTTGTCACTCGTTTTGCGTTGGTGGTGAGCAATGAAAATTCTGGGAACTAATCGAAGAGCGTTGAACTAATCAACACCCAATTTCCGCTCCTCTGAATGATTCAGCACTTTGAATTGAAGTCGGAGGCTGCGAGTGGATTCGGTGACAGAGATGGTGCCCGCCGAAAGTATGCTTTCAAATCACCGGCCAGTATACTGACCTATAGGAAATGAAGCAACAGAAGAAAAGGCAAATATGTACCCAACATACGATGCAGCAACACCTCGTCCGTGTCTCTTACAGGTTTCATAGAGCTCCCATAAGACAACAGTTGCTTGTTAAAATAATTCAAACTCTCGCGCGCGAATTCCAAGGCCCACGGAATTGTTGCTCAACCAAATTTACGGTCTGACGTTGAATGCCACTGAACGCACTCATCGCTGATCGTTCGCGATCATCGAATGTTTGTCATTCGATGTTGTTTGACAGCTCCGTTGTTGTGACGGACTTTTTCGAAAACCAACGATTTGAAACCCTCGAACCGGAATCTGTCCTCGATAGGCTTCAAGATCCTGTCATCGGAACGACTTCACTAAACAATATTGGCGGTCATTCGATGTTCATCCTGACATTCGATCTATTTTTACAATTTCGCCTCGTCCGCCAACCGTAAGTGACCGATTGGCAGTATGATGATTGAATGGGCCGACTCAATTTGTCGAATTCTTTCAGAATGTCGGGAATATATATATACTAAGTGATATATTTCCCATTCCCGACATTCTGAAAGAATTGAACAAATTGAGTCGGCCACTTAAATATACTAGGTGCTGCTGGAAGTGGATGCAGAAATCCGGAAGGTCGGTTGCAAAGTCAATCCATGCCTCTGCCCAGGTTCAATGAGGCAATGCAAATAACGATGAAGCTCAATCAAGCTGGTTTCTTTTCAGATGAAATTTCTGCGGTGATGCGGCCCATCATAAGTGCGCAGATATGAAAGAGAATGCGGACTACGTCTGTCAAATCTGCAACTCTGCTTTGCTGACCTCATCATCGGTCACGAGCAACGCAGGAGCTGTGCCACAGGCGTCAACTTCCTCATCGGTTGCCGGCAGAAGCACGGAAGGAAGCGTCGCATTACCGGAGTTGGAAGCTACAATATACGAACAACCATCTAAATGAATTAAAACTTATGTTTATGACATTCCCGAGAATGAAGAAGAAATGCAGGTCGTTCCTGAGAACGCCGGTAGGAACCATGTTTCTGACCCATGTGGTGGCGCTGACCCGCAAAAATCTTAAGATTGGCACGGAAACCTTCAGCAATATCACGATCATGGATCCGCCCTTCATCAAATTTTTCGAATGATATTTTTATACAAGAAACCATTCCAGCGGCAAAGGCATTAGAACTGGCAAGAATTTGGCAATTTGGTACACGTTGCCGGTGTTCCGAGATGCTACTTTCTTCTCTTGAAATTATCAAGGATAACTTGTGGGAGCCAACTGCTCGGCAGGTTCTTCGAGCTTATGTAAGGATAACCTGTAAATGCCAACTGTTCGGAAGGCTCTTCGAGCTTATGTGTATTTGCATAAGTTCGAAGAGCCTGCCGAACAGTTGGCTCCCACAGGTTATCCTTGACTTATGTTTATCACATTCCAGAGAATGAAGAAGAAATGCAGGTCGTTCCTGAAAACGCCGGTAGGAACCATGTTTCTGACCCATGTGGTGGCGCTGACCCGCAAAAATCTTAAGATTGGCACGGAAATCTTCAGCAATATCGCGATCATGGATCCGCCCTTCATCAAATTTTTCGAATGATATTTTTATACAAGAAACCATTCCAGCGGCAAAGGCATTAGAACTGGCAAGAATTTGGCAATTTGGTACACGTTGCCGGAGTTCAAGAGAAGAAGGTAGCATCTCGGAACACAGTCAACGTGAACCAACCGAAGCGACAACACTAACGTACTAACAAATTGTTTTAATTTTTGTAAAGCCGATGTGAGCTTCTCTTATCGAATCATTAGGATTCAAGAGTCACTTTTAGACTCGAACCATATCATGTCAACCATGTCTTCGGCACTTAATCATACTTTTTGGTTCTGTGCCTTCCGCGCTCAACGAAAAGGTCTTCGGAGTTCTAGAATGTTGAATTATCTAATCTTTAGATATATTCACAGTTCATTTCATTCACTGATCCTCCACTATTTTTCAACCATTCTTCAACCAATCCTCGACTAAAATCGCATATACCCGCCTTCCTCAATGTAGCCAACCTTTCAATATTCAAATGAAATATTCATGTATGAAATGTGACCGAACCACAGCAGAATTTTTGCGCCGATTATATATTAGACGATGAGATCCGATCAAAAGCATACAAATTTGCGGCATTGGAGTCATTTGAAAGCTCATGAAAAGCTCGGCTACGTCAAAACTGTTTGAATCTGGAAATTTTTCAAGAGAATCTAATTGCTACTGTCAATTTATA
The DNA here is from genome assembly GCA_027564135.1 of Lestremia cinerea. NCBI lineage: Eukaryota > Metazoa > Arthropoda > Insecta > Diptera > Cecidomyiidae > Lestremia > Lestremia cinerea. Next base: position 12,826 of record JANSTV010052614.1, read on the forward strand.
TCGAGCTATCTGACATTTTTGTCAATTCCTGAACATCATCACCAAAAATCTTGAATCGACGAAAACGATAAGACAATTCAAGATTGGGCATCGGTCGCTCCCGATTGAGAAAACGAGTCAAAAAATCTTTCCAACGAAAGTGAATTCAAAGTGTAGCCCCAAAGCATCATCGATGATAAATATTTCAAATAACTCAAGTGCCACTGTGTGTGCGTCTGCGCATCGCAATGCATTAACCATTCGATTACCGCGCACACACTCACTTTTGCGCACCGTTCGGCTGTATTGATATGTATGCAAGACTGAGCCAGCAAAAAACGGCCATTCAGAAAACATGAAAGTGGCGTGATCGGACAAACAAATGACAAATTGATAAGCGCACACTGAGCAACGGCACAAACAGGGGGGCGATCATTTATGCATTCTGCTTTCAGTCCAGTTGGTCGAGTGCCAATTTTTTCTTCATTTTTTCGAGAACACTTCGTGACGATGTCGCTTTCAATTCTCGACCGATGAACGCTTCGACGTTTATCGATAAATCAATGCAATTCCTCGTTGCGAATGACCTTCCAGGGGAATCGATCGATCCAGTGCCGGCCCCAGCATGTCCCAGAGCCCACATAGATCTGCCATGAAACTCTCTGCAAAGGTCGCCATCGAATTTCGCATTCTGACTCACTCACACAGTCCAATCAAAAGTCATCGCATGCCAGCTACATTATCTGCAAGACAAATAGTGAAAACGTAAACAATTTAATCGCTTCGGACTTTGGACCGGTTCAATAGTTTCACAGTTCTGCTGACGTTGACTGGCGAAATCATAACATCAACATTGATAGTCGTCACACTTGAAATGTCAATACGTTTCCGGTGGACGAGCTCAATTATGCGGTAATTCCACAAAGCCGTTCATTTGCATCGAGCGCTGAAGCTGTACAAGAGCCGCTTAGACACGTCACTGCACCGTCCGGCTCCAAAAGTCGCGGCTCGTCGAAGTCTTACATGGTCGCACCACCGCTAGCCGGCCGTCTGGTGACTGGTTTCTCGTCAATCGCATCAACCAAGTGTGCCCCGCAAAACGTGAAGAATGCGTTGCGAGAGCCATTTGAAGGTCACTCGTTTTGCGAAAGCCGGAGCGTAGACAACGCACAGTGCAAGATAACGAGACGCTCGTTGTCGATTTCATTCGAAAACTTGTTTATTTCATTGCGAACTATTTATAAATACTTTCAGCGAATCAATCATCTCAATCTGCATGCTTTATCTCGAACGAGCTCTGGCAAACAATCGCAGTCTTCTCTGTCTGGGCAAGTGCGACTTGGTGCGTGCCGCTAGTCTTATCGCGGAATGTTCAAGACAGTTCCGAAAGGGTCAAAGTCTGTGGGATTAATTCGAGGGAGCGAGGTGAATGCACCGTTGCGTATGCAAGTCAAAGAAAAGTGACAGTTCTGCGGTGGGTGGGTCCTCAGTCGAACCGGGTGCTGCTCCGTTGAATGAGATTCTAATTTTTTTTTTTAATTTTTTTATTCTGTTCAATTCGAATTTCTTTAAAATAACAACAGCTTAAGAACTAATTTATTTACAAAAAATCATGAAAAAATAGGCTTATTTTTCCAAAAATTATATTTTTTTTGTTTGCCATTCGTATTTTTATCTTTTTGTTTTTTTTGTTTTATTTTTTTGTTTTTTTTACCAATTTTTCGGATGCATGAAATTCGGATTGGTGACGATTACAAATGCCCTTTGGCATGAAAGACCTTATCATTTCAGAGGAAATCTCTTTAAAAGAAGAAAATGTTGCAATTAAAATTCGATAGGAAAAAAAATGTGAGCGATGCGCATGCGGGTCGACGCTTGTGATCGCCTCTAGAATTGTGTGCGGTTGGTGCGGTGGCAAGTGATGCAAAGTGGTATTTCCTCTTGACTGATCAGCGTCCGAGCAACTTGAATGAGTCTATGCGTCCGCATAGCACGCACTCAGAGAGCGCTGAGGAGATTGGCCGCGACCGCACATCATTCTGTTTGAGACGATTGTAAGGGCGTCGACAATGCGAGCCGCATCGATAATCACAACGTTTGCTATAATTTGTTGAATGTCGCACGGCGAGCGCCTCTCCACCAAACCGAAAATACCAAAGTGATGAAAATGAAATTAGAACGAAAATGACATAACCTAATCAATAGAGTTATCTCGATTGCAGAAATGCCAGTAATTAAATTGCAATGAGCATAGCTGGAGCATAGACATACACATAAACATAAACATAACCGTAATCATAATCATTAAACATAATTATTAAATATTAACGTAAACACGATAGACTATTTCGAAGATTTCGCAGAATTGCGGAACGATAGCCGAGTATCGACCACGAAATCCATTTCAGTTGCGCGCGCATCACTTTTTGGTCTCGCCGCTATCGGCGCCACTTGATGCGGTGATTGGAAGCTGTGATTGACCGGCATGCACTTTTTCGTTGATGAAATTCAAGTATTGGGTCAATCGCAGTACAGCAATCAGTGAGGCCACGTACTCGTGAACGTCTTCCTTCTTCAGCAATTTCACTTGACGGGACACTGTGCGGTAAACACGGCGAGCCACTTTGTTCGAGAGACGTCCAACGGTTTGGCATGTGTGTAAGACTGGATCGGCATTGGCATCAATTGGTGCTGGAGTTGGAGAGGTGATGGGAGAGAAAGAGAGAGAGAGAATGTTTAGTTGATTTGGATGACTCTTGATGGTTCGAAAATTCACAGACCGAATTCCACTTTGCCACCTGCGTTCGCCTCACCAAAATGTTCTCCAAGAAATTCTAACAAAATTCGTCAAAACAATCAATTCTTCGTTTGCACATCACTCAGCAGCAAAATGGAATTCGAAATAAACATTCCGTGTCGAAAGCAAACATCCAACAATGACGACGACGACAAGCAATGAGCACGACGAATAAATTCACGACGAAAAAGAAAACACGTCAAAATCAAAATCAAAATCGATTGGTTGATTAATTATCGCGTTGAGTACGTCGAAGGTCCAAAGTTCATTGTCGATCAAGTTTAATGTTTGATTTTCTCACTGATCGTTGGATGTTTTTGTTCGTGGCGCTGACTGTAGCGTGACTGTGTGCGCACGTACGGCCGATCGATTTATCGTGACGCAGGCCTGTCAAGAGGAAAAGCTTCAGCCGTCGCTTACGTAATCGCACTGGTATCGGCACCAATACTCAGTTGTCAACGATAGCCGATAGCGATGCCTCTCGACAGCAGTCAGCCAGCGAACCAGTTCCGCGGTATTCGATTTTGACACTTACTGTTATCATCTTCGACGTCGTTTTCGCCCTTCGGGAAGTAATAGTCGAGCAATCGTTCGGCCAATGCGGACGTGGAATCGATGCCTGATACTGCAATGCTGCCGTATTGTGTGGCTAACACCTCGTTGGCCTTTTGCCATGACAAATCCTTCAGTGAGGAGGCTCGTTGTTGGCCAGCCACGCGAATTGAGCAGACGCGATTCAGAGTGGGCTGCACGGCATCGGCCACCTTGGTCTTGGCCTGTTGATAGATTTCCTGCGGTGGCTCTTTGATGATGGGCGCCTTCGCTTCCAGAGCATTGATGCCATTGCACAAGGTTTGATCGACAAATTGAATTGGACGATCCAAGCGGGAGACAATCGGTGCGGCAGTGTTCACTGCCAAGTGGACAGCATCCTCAGCTGTGCGGAAGGCCCAGTTGAATATTGGGTTGTGACCTTTTGGGAGAAATGAAAGAAAAACACTTTGATGAGTACGTGTCCTTGAGATAAATTAAATATTTTGCAAAAAAAATAGCAGAGTTCAAGCTGGACCTATTCCAAAGAACGCAATTATGATAATCGCTTGTTCTCCGCATACAGAAGCAGACGCGCCGAAAAAAACAACAAACACGATAGCAATCGGCGTTCAGTGGGCTTTCAGGTACTTTTCCATGCGGTCGTCGTTGCTCTTTGAATGACTCTTGCCGTGCGGTAACGGTACAATGGGCTCAATTCTCCGTTATTCAGGAATTTGGGAGCCCCACCGATTGTGAATGCACGACGACCTGTCTTCGGCAGGACGACTGCGCATTTGAATTTAGATGCAAATCGGTCAACGGTAGGTTTTTTTCCACGGGGCAATTAATGCAAGTGGACGAACGACCGATATTGTACGCGACCTTTGAACTCGATCAGCGCAACGGCGAATGGTCTCTGCGTCATTAACGCAGGCAACTCATGCGGCAGCACCGCTGAATTCGTTTCGATTTGACGACGCCAATTATCACTTTTTGAAACAAGAATTCAATTACAAACTGGTCACTCAGCAATTGTTCTTGCTTGAAACAAGCGACCGCAGACAGAAATGAGATTCTCGTCCAGACGAGCGGCATTCATAATGGTAGCCTTTGGCTTGGAGTTGCGGTGCATTGACTAAAAAATAACCAGTTTGCTGAGCTAATTATCGCTGCGCGCGCACGTGTGTGTATGTGTGTGTGTATGTGTGTGTATGTGTGTGTCCGTGCGTTAGTGTAAGTGTAAATTTCTATGCTAGGGCGATCAACGACGTCTCTGCTGCAACGCCGTGGCGACGTTCTCGATCCGATGACGACACACCGACATTTATGGCGTTGCTATCCTCATCGCTCACTACAGGTCATTTCAGTCCGACGAATAACCTTATTTTCTATGCAATGCTTTTTTCTTCTTTCTTTCTTTTGTTTCGCGATCGCATTTTCAGTCCGGTCGTGTTATTTCCAGCCATTAGCGTTGATTAATGAATTCAATTGAATTGACAATGCGCAGTAGCAGCAAATGCGCAACATAAACCCATCGCACTCACACTGATGGAGAGACGATGGTGATGTAGATGATGACGGAGTCGGAATGCAAGCGAATGAATTTCTGTGTGCATTGCCGTGACCGGCACGACCAAATCGATTATGTTGGCAATTATCGAGCGACTGGTGCGGGTCATCGCTAGCAATTTCAATTTATCGTGCATCCGCTAGATGCACCAAAAATCTCATAGTCTGGCAAGCCTCATGTGAACCGTTATGCTTCGTTGCGATTGGATGTTACTGTCCACCACTCATGCTCTCAAGTGGCGCTCTCCGGAAGTGAAATCTCTACACGCGCCACTGTCGATCACCTGCCACTAATTTAATTAGCGAATTGTCAAATTCACTCAACGCCGAGTTCAGTCGCATCGTGATTGAGTGTATTCCGTCGGCTAATTCTCAAATGGCCTCTGCCATGTGCTGCCATCGAGCCGAACAATAGAAACAACAGTAACAACATTGTCTTGCACGAAACGCGGTCGTGGCGATTTTCAAATGAGTTTCTTTGGTGAATTTGCTAACGCGACACTTGATCGAGGTGAAAATCGTTGTGAAAAATGGCGAAAAACAAAAATAAAGTGCAGGAAAATAAGCGAAAAAAAAAATCAAATTACTTTTCACTTTGCCGTAAACGTCTTGGCTGGAATTCCATGCGGCTTCAACAACGGGATATTTCATCATCTTCTCAATCGATTCCAAGTGCGGCAGTAATGCAGCTGTGTCGGTTTGCTCGTGATTTGTGATAAGTTCACTGGAATGATTCGATGATTCGGCGGTTTGTGCTTTTGGCGACTCCATTTTTCTTTTCTTTTATTTTTTTCGCTGAAAATTTTTCTTTCGCTCACAAAAACTGTTAACTCACGAAACGTAATCGAAACGCAAAACACAGTCGACGGTACTGCGCGATTGAATTCTTCTTGAACAAACCAAAATTCAAATCCAAAATGGACAAGCAGAATAGAACGAGCAGAAAATTAAAATCGAACAACTTAGTTTAAAAGCGGTTGAGAGAATAAATATGCCGGTATTGGACGCGAAAGAAGTCTTGACTTAATCGACGCTGTTCTCGCAATGATGGCTCGATTTGTGTATTCAAGCTTTATGAAACGATTGTATTGGACGATTACACGACGAAGAGTCCGTTTCAAAGTCTATTCGGTCGGTTGTGTACGAGCGGCGGTGCACAAACGCACACACATACATACACGCATGCACACACGCACACACACACGCACACACACATTCACAGACACGACAGCAAGTGCTGTTGTCGGCTTCGTTCGGTCGTTCGGTGCGGTGTGGACGAGTAAGCGATCGGGTCGGCATACCAAAACACTTGAAAATGCAATCGCAATCGTTCCGACGGTACGCTGACTTGCTCGCGTATTCCACTCGCGATGCGCTGGTGTGCGTTTTTCCAGTTTATTTTCGTCTTCTATCAGCTGTGTGAATGTCGATCATGGCCTCTGTTGAAATAAGTGTCGACTGCATTGCATCTCCCTTCCTCTACCCGTCGTCAAGTCGCTCGACAAAAACAATTGCTCATCTCTGTCTGCTATGTCGCACCGGATCATGTGCGCAACAACCATATCGAATGATTATCGCATCCGACCGAGAATTTTTCGGGCCGTGTTTGGTCACCGGGTTGTGTCCAAGCGCATCGGCACCACATCCCCGCCGAAGTGGACAATGACTCGGGGAGCTGCTTCCTGGTTATTCGACCAGCATCAACTATTTCCAACGGAAAAATTCCGCTGGCCACAATCATCATCGTTGAACTCAACGCTGATAAGATTCGCATCGCTCGCACCAGCGTCCAACATCATGGCAACTAAAATGCCGAACCTCCGACGAATGTCGACATCACAAGGCGATTAAATGCCAGTTTTGTACATTGGACCATCGCACCATCGCATTTCCAGAACAAACACACGTCGCTGTGTGCGTGCCATCCACTGAGCGATGCGTATTGCTCGATTCCATCGAAATGGCTGCGAGTCATTGTGTCAATTTGTCAGTGTGGTTGGACTTTGACCCAGCAGCGCGCACATTTTTAACCAGTCCGTTTTTTTTTGTTGACACACGAAGCGAAAGCAAGAGAGAGAAAGGGAGGAAGGGAGAGAGAAAGAGCCAGCACAAATCAACGATGAAAAACGATAATCTGAAATCGCGCAGCCCAAATAAAAAACGAAGCGATTCAAGTGGGAGATGATGTGTCATGCGTTCGATTCGTTGGATCGTCTCGAGCACGCAATTCACTGATAAGTGTCTGACAAACGGTAGATGATTATGTTTTCATTATTTGTCGCCTCTGTCGGCTGCATGCCGATCGCTCTATCGCGCGAGCGAATGTAACAAAAACGAATGCTGTGAAATTCCGTTTTGAAAATTGATTTATTTGTTTTCAAATTGTTTTTTTGGAATCGAAGCGATTGATGTTTTTTCAGCGAATCTGCCGACTGATAGATTTCCGCTCGATTGCTTGTGTGTCGCATTCACTGTCTGTGACACTTGATTATCGATTGGATCGCGCTCGATCAAAGATCAATGAATCGAGCAATGTGCACGGTCGGTCTTGCGTTGCTCCAGGCTGCGTCCACAGCAAAATGTCACAATCTCGAAACGAACGAGCACCAAAAACAAAGCGCCCAACAAAAAAACCAAGAAATTTCTTCTAAAACATTTTGTTATCAAACCACTGCCATACCGCTGGCTTCTCGTTATCAATGACATAAACGTAGCACTTTTTGCTCGTCCTAAAAATAAGAAAATCAAAATAATGAAAATTGAATAATATTTTTGATGTTTTTTTTTTGGTTTTTTTTTTTTTTGTGGAATCTCTTTTTCCATTCTTTTTTGTTGTTGTTGTTTTGGGGCCTCGCTAGGAATGGCTTGTGAAAAATAATCGAAGAACACGACGTGACGATGATTAAATTTAGAGTTTGATTTTTAAAAATAAACTGATTGACGAAAATGTGATGTGTTGGTTGTGCATTGTCGAGCCAGTCCGTTATGTTTGACTGGTTTGCCACCGACGACGATGAGAGAAAGCTCGATTCAAAGCCAAAGTTAGCTCACCATTTGCGGCATCCAACGATGGGATGTTCTTTCCGGAAGCACTGCGGCCGAAGGATGTTGAAGTATGTGTAGCCGATTTTGTTGGAGACGATGGTATTGGCCTTCTTCAGGCATCTGTAAAAGGCCAAGTCGCAATCACAGTGCGACCTCGTGAATAGGCCGTTATTCCTCAGTCCCTTGTGGCCCTGTCCGGAAGGAATAGACTTCGGACACTTGTCGTGCATGCGGCAACAGGCATCCGTGTTGCTGAACAGACCGACCTCGTGCTCGCTGCGTGCCTGATTGCCGTCACCGCACCACAGCGTTCCCGGATAAATGGCCGTCAACCGATCCTTGAACGAATTCAGAAGATCGACAAACGACAACAGTTTCCCATTCTCGAAAATGCTGCGTTGGTCCAGTAAGGTGCTCGTGGAGTCGATTGGCGTGTACTTCTTCGGAGGGGGGACTGGTTTCGAGACCAGGCGCTGGGTCAGCGAGATGCGACTGTTGAAAAGGCCCGGAAATTCGAAGAGGTTCGTGTACAGCGAGAACATCTTCATGACGTCTCCGAAGAAGTCTGCAAGTAGCGGATTGGATTAGGTTGTTCGTGGATCGTGATCGACGTGATGAGTTCTCATACCTGAATTATCGTCCTCTCCGTCGTCCTCATTGAACTGCTCGTTCGTATTCAATCGGTTCAGGTGTGGCGGCACGTCCGATCCTGCGAAATCTCCTCGAAACTGAAACCGAAATGAATCTTTGAATCCGATTCTCCATCACTGCTTTGACGAAATGCAATTTTCTCCTTCCAAAATAAAATGGAAATTTCCAGAGAAAATTGGCCTGAAAAAGGCCAATTCAATCGTTCCCAACAATGAATACGAGAAACTGTCGATGAAAATCGTAAAATCGCGTTAAGTAGCGTGCACGGCGTTCAATAATCATCAAATTGCGCGAGCTGTGCTCGATGAACCGTCGACCAATTTGTTCGGTTTTCTGCGTGGAAATGCGGAATCAAAATATCGCGTAACCGTCTACAACTCGGGTGAAGTGTACACGAGTTACAATCGAATCGAATCTCAGCATCAAAAGCGGCGCGGCTTTCCGAGAAAAAAAAACAACAAAGTAATCGAATGGCAATATTGCGCCAATCGGCAGAAATCAACTGGCACCGAGCGCTGTCAAACTGCAACATTGTACACGGGACGATAGGATTGCGGGGTTGCAAAGTGCAATCGCGACGAGCAACAATCTGTCACATTGTCGTTGCTAACGATTCGCTGGAAGACGTTCATCGTCCTCGTCGCCGGTTTTTGCTTCGGGTGAACTTTGATTGGAAATGACGAACCGAAGGAGCAAAAAAACCAGAGAATTTCCAGCGATTGCTCAACGAAATCAAATCGAATTCGAATGTCCACTGGCCGTCTATCACGTCTGAATTGATAAACGACCGTCGAGATGATCTCAATAAGCTTGCCGGGCGCGATACACACGAGAAAGAAATGCCTCGCAATCAACTAGCTGCCAATGTTGGCCTGGGTGATTTGCATTGGGATGCAATTAAAGACGGGTTATCGACGTTCGACAGCGAAATTGCAATTAACGATCGCTTCTGCTGGATACAATGTTACTTTTGAGTGATAGACAATCGCCTCTGTGAGTGGAGGTCGAAATAATTTCAAATTCTGGGCGGACTCGTCTCTAATAATTAGCCACTGAGCTCCAGAGCAGCCACGACAAAGAGCGACCGCCGCCCAACCGAGTTGACGTCTCCGTCGGTTGACTGCTCACAACGCTTCCCGAACCGTCGTTTTCAGCGAGCAACTCTCCTCTCCTTCAATCACATGCCCTGCGCATGACCCATTCACAACAAAGTAGCAAAGTCGATGAAAAACTCCTAGCACGATGAACTGAGCGCGTGAATTGAGATTTTTTTTGCAATTGGCCCGTCGCTACCTTTCGATAAGCCAAAGAGAGATGGCTGTTGTTAACACAGTTAACCCGGCGACGCCAAACACGAAATCTCCTGATTGATTGCCTCAGAGACGGTAACGTTTTGAAGAGCGCGTACCGATCTGAGGTGATTCGAATAGTCGACTATCAGCTCGGAAGCTGCTCGGAAGAAACTACTTACGTTTGGATTCAGAAATGAGTGACTTTCGCTGATGTCGTCGAGACCAGTGCTGGCGACTACATTGATGCCGCTAGCAAAAGCGGTCGCCGTGCCCAAACGCAATCGGCTCTCCTTTGGCACAGTTAACGATTGAAAGTGATTGGTTGCGTCGATTTCGCTGTCAATCGAGTAGGGGACGGCTGACCCAGTGGCGATCGAACGGTCAGTCAAGTTGCTCAACGAAAGCGAAACCGCTCGGCTAAACTGACCGAACAGAATTGCAACGGTTATTATTGGCGTCAACGGGAGCAGCAATGCGTTGAAATCGACGATAATTTGCCTTGGGGATTTCATCATTCGGTTCGCGTTTGTGGTCAGTGCTGGCGGATGGGATTACCCGTCGATTTTAGTGAATTCGAACGAAAGAACTGATTTCCACTTTTCCGGCAAGAACTCGACGCAATTTAATTCTCCGTCGCAAGTCACGAATTCCGAAAATGTTGCTTCTATTTTTTTCTATCAAAGTCGATTCGAATCGAAAATCAAATTTTTGGATGATTCGTCGTCGGCCGCGAAAGTGAATTCCTCCCAAAGAATGACTCGGCGCTCAACCGGACGTGAGTTTTCAGAGCGAAAATTTTAATCTCCGAAATGTATGCAATGTCTTGCAATCATTTCGACACTGTACTATCCCGCACTGGAGTGGTCTTAGCCTGCGATAACGAACAATTTAAACGGCAGCACGGGACAGTCTCTCAACAAAATTCAATTTCCTTGCGATTTATTTCATCGAAAATTGCCGTTTTCCACAAGACCCGAGCAATCCGTGCTATTCGATGGAAATACAAATTGATACTAAATTTGCGGTTGTTCTGCGCAGCAACGCGTGCATGCTTGCGTGCCCACCAAAATGCAGGCTTTCACGGTGTTTTAGTGCATTACTCAACATTAATCGGTGCTTGCCTTTCGTCATGAGCGAGGTGGTGATTGTGGAACGGTATTCTCTCGTCGATGGCCGGGCCAATGTTGAGATCAAGAATGGATTATTTGAATTCTGGAAGTTGAAGATCGGAGGGAAGTCTGCCCTAGCGGTAATGGCCCGAAATCGATATGATTTGAATAATTCGATGGTTGGCAGTCACTGACTTGGAGATTTGAAACAAAAGAAACATTGAATACCGTTTCAGTTCGCAAAGAACGATTCAATTCAAAACGCATTGCATTGAATTCAAAACGAAGAATGCCTTCCGCTGTCGCTTGCAGTGGCATTAATTTGTGCCTTCCTTCGTCGGTCGTTGGCCACGTCGAAAAAATCTCCATCGACCGTCACTCACTTGATAGCTACAATTCCTGGCACGCAACCCTAGAGCCTTCTTATTTTAAAATGACGTAGTCCCAATTAAACTCTTATCGATTTCAGAAACTTTTCGGAATGTCATTTCCCCACGCGTCACTCACCACTCGCCACTCGCTGTTAAATGGACAATAATTTCCGCATTAATTATTCATTCGTCCAACGACGCTGTGTCAACGAGCACATCCCCAAGGCTTTAACGAGTTCAGTTCCCAATTGAACGTTCATCGAGACATTGACAGTCGAGAGCGAGAAGACAAAACCCAAAACCGAAGCAATGGCCAAACAACTGTTCGAGCTGCTAACGGATGAGAATCCCGTTCTGACCACGTTCCTTTGCTGGTCCGCCTTCCTCGTGATCAAGGTCTTGCTGATGGGTCCGCTCACCGCGTTCCAGCGAACCCGCACCAAAGTGAGTACCAACCGAATCGATTGACTGGCCCGCGTACTTCACAGTGCCGATCGCGCCCATTCAAAGCCCATATTCAAAACAAAAGAAGCGAGCCGCAATTTCACGCGTGTTTTTTTCGCACCTGCACGATGGCTTTGCGTTCGTTATGTCACTTCGTTGCGTGCGCTTCGTCCGCGTCTAATTGAATGCAAAATGCTTTCTAAGCTGTCACTTGCTACGCGTAAATGTTTCCGAAAGACTTTTGATTGCTTTGAAACAATGAAGTGATAATTATTTGTCATTTTTGTCGCATCGGAGTTGAAAACCTTGTCGTTCGGTCGTTAGCCAAACGCTGGCGTGCGATGGCATTGAAACTCGTCCATTCTATCCTGCGTGACGAAATCGATGATTACCGTTCGAAATATGCCAACTCATTGGTATTCCCTCGGCCGTTTCTGCATTGCGACGGTGCAGTCGGCGGTTGTGAATTTTCTCACATTCAAAATTCATCATTCGCGCCCGAGTCCGAACAACATCGTATGACTCGCAACCCGTTCGAAGCCAGTAAAAGTGCAATCGTTGGCCGAATCGCAAGTGTTTTCCAGATATTTTCCCTCGTTTTCGATTTTTGTGCGAATCAAGTGCAATTTTCCTTCGAGAAACAATTTCGAGATGACTTTGCCGATTTACGAGTTGCTGACGATCGAGAATCGTGTCTTGAGCACGTTCCTCTGTTGGTCCAGCTTTCTCATACTCAAAGTGGTCCTGATGTCATTTCTCACCGTTTTCCAACGCTTGAGATCCAAAGTAAGTGAACGCACACGCGCTTCGTAGCGCAGCTTTTTTTTGGGAAGAAATTTCTTTGTTTCGTCCTTCGATCCGAAAGCGAGAAACGCAACGGCAAATCTCATTCGAGATGAGGAGCTGAAGAGGATTCTCGACATCCAAAATGGCGTCAAGAGAAATGATACGTTCATTCTTGTTCAAACAACGTCAAGAGATGCACTCGATTCCTCAATCGATATTCACTCGCTATCACGACGACGTCCAACGTGAAGGAGCCGTGAGAAAGTCCGCATGTTCAACGAGAGGAATTCAATGACAGAGATCATTATTTATTCACTGCGATTTGATTTTCCATTTCAACGTCGTGTTGTCGTCAACAAACCAGGGTCGAACTCTCGTAAATTAAACTAAAATTAATATTTCAGACTTTCGCTAACCCAGAAGATTTGGTGTTGGCCCGCGGACAGCAGGAAATTCGTTTTGGGAACGAGGACGTGGAGCGCGTTCGCAGGTGAGGCCAGCCCATAGTTCGCTTCTCACCAGAATTCTCTAAAAATCTCATCTTTCAGAGCTCATCGCAACGACTTGGAGAACGTGCTGCCTTATTTGATCGTCGGTTTCTTCTATGTCCTTACTGACCCGCCAGCGGCAGTGGCTACTTGGCTCATCAAGATCGCCACCGTAGCCCGTTTCGTCCACACGCTCGTTTATGCGGTCGTTGTCATCCCCCAGCCGGCGCGGGGCCTTTGTTTTTTCATCCATATTGGCATCACCATCTACTTTGCCATCGCCTGCATCATTCGCTTCATCTAAATGCACGCACGCCATTTCGATTCCGCATCGATGGCTTCTCGGTTGCTCTTGTAAATAGTTTTGTGAAATACAAAATTTCAAATTCAAAGTCAATCAAACTACAATTAATGTTGATTCTGTCACCCAACACACTCACACATACCAACTTACTCACATACATTCGCACCACACACACACGCGCACTCACATGTTGCTTTTGAAATAAATGCTTTCGATTTTTGGAAAATACATTTTGAGTTTTGCTTGCTTGAATTCTGAAATGTTTCTTTTTTTTTTTGGTAAAAAAGCATCGGAATGCCATTTCGGAAATCTTGAATGCGCACACATCAGCATTGGCATTGCAATGCGGCTCGAATTCGAAAATCGGGTTCAAAATCCAAACCCATCAATTACTCGTGCAATTTGTGTGTTGTGATGCGTTCAACGACTGAAAAGCAATTAATCGAATAAAAATAGTGCTGTCGATTGAGAGACGTTCATCGCATTGCATTGTTTGATCCTAAATTTAGAGCGATTTGCGGCAAATGCATTTTCAATGCGGAGACTCGCGGCGCGAGCAGCAGTATTGCCCACCAATCTTCGGCTTTGTACTCTGCTTCACCAGACTTTACTGCTCGTCGTTATGGTACGTCAATCTGTCTCGATCTTTTCAACAGCAATTCGAATGACTCAAGACGTCAGATCACACGGTTCTGAATCGCTCCCTACCAAGAAGCTTCCAGGCGATTCCGTCAATCGATTCAACCAAATCGATCATGTCATTTACTTAATGAGCGCTCAAACCCACCGAAACACACACACACGCTCTGACGCTCTGGGCGTCGAACAGACAGACACATCGAATTATCAACAAGCGACTCACGCAACACTCACGGACTCACACAGAAGCGCTGGCTATCGTCAGCTTCCAATGTGTGCACGAGTGAATATGAAACGTCGCAAGAGGTTCAGTAATCAACCGGCATTCAATTGCGACAGACCGCGTGCGTGCTAGACTTTGAAACCTTCTCAATTGAATTCAGTGAAACGAAAACAAAATGTCGAAATTCTCGCACACTTATCAAATTCTGGATTTCTCCAATCCCGTTTTCAGCTCGTACGTCCTCTGGACGGCCGTTTTGGTGTTGAAAATGTTCGCCATGTCCCCCTTTACGGGCTTCTTCCGCTTCAAAAATCAGGTAAGTCATGTAGCACGCACGACTTTCGATGCTGGGCGCCGTCTGACGAAACCGAATAGCGAGCTTTCCAGAAGAAATTCTGTCAAGCAGCTCGAAGTCATTCATTAGTTGGTACAAGGTCAGCGCAGAGCGCCACGTAATGCTTGATTGAATCGCACTCACGATGACTTTCAATTTTTCCGCTTGCGTTGCTTTGATTTGTTTGCGAGGAGATATCGCGACGAATCATTCGATGATTGATAACGCACCAGCTGTCAAAATAGCTCTCCGAAATACAAGCGGTGCACGGGGCAACGGTAATCAGAACTTACTCGACTTCCGCTGTGAGCGTGTATTCGTTACAAATATGTTTCGGTTATGCACCTGCGATGGCGTGACTGGCGGTGATTGATCTGCTCCAGCGCGAATACGGGTTTTGAGCCGAGAAAATATCATTTACATGTTTTTCTTCTCGTTTTCGTAGTGTTTCTCCAATTCAGAAGATGCTGGCAAGAAAAAAGTCAAGTTCAATGACGACGATGTCGAGCGTGTGCGCAGGTAATTCACAAAAACCGACTCCAAATAGCCATGTTTTCATTCCCCCTCTCATTTCCCAATCATTTCAGAGCTCATCGCAACGACTTGGAAAACATTCTGCCATACTTCATCATTTCATTGCTGTACGTCTTGACCAACCCGACTGTATTCCTGGCAACTTTACTCTTCAAAGTGGCTGCCGCTGCCAGGATCGCACACACAATCGTGTATGCCGTTATCGTAGTTCCTCAGCCAGCCCGAGCGATTGCTTGGGCCGTCCACTACGGCATCGCCATCTACATGGGTCTTCAAGTAATTTTCTTTGTCCTCTAAATCATGTCTTTTCACCGTGAGATTCCAAATAAATTAATTTCCAACGGCGTAAAATTCCGTTGGAATTCACAATTTTCGCTGTTTGTTTGCGACTGAATCGTATCGTGCGATCTAACGGTTCCGTGTTATTGCCGAGTCCATCCCCCCCACACTTACTCAACGAAACTTTCAGTTAACATCACAACACACGTAAGGCCAAACCGGTTTCGCATCGTTGAAGATATCAAGGTTATGTGCGAGCAGCTCTCATCAACTCAAAACACTGCTCCTCCGCTCAGTATCGTTTCCCACTCGTAATACACCGCATCTCTACGCAATTTTCCAAAAATGTCGAAAACATTTGAATTAATCGATGTCGCGAATCCTGTCTTCTGTTCGTTTGTGGTTTGGAGCTGCATTCTGGTTTTGAAAATGCTGGCAATGTCAACGTTGACGTCATTCCAACGATTTAAAAATAAGGTTTGTTTTGCAAAAACGAAATGATATTGCGTGGCATTGGGTCGGTTGCTGACCACGATCGTTCTCAAACTCAAATTCACTTCCAGATTTTCGCCAGTCCCGAAGATTTGGTCTTCTCCGGCGAGCAAGCCGAAGTGAAGTACGACAACGAGGACATCGAACGCGTGCGCAGGTGAGACAGTGGAACGATCACCAATTCACACGAAACCGATCATGATGCCTTTTGATTTCTGACCTTTGGCGGAGTATGGACAAATTGGACGAAATTCGTTGTATTCAGTGGGTCAATCAGTCTGTCTGTCGCTGACGGATAGAATCGGTCTCGGAGTAAGAGTCAAATGGAGTGAATGTTGGATCGGTTTCGTGTGAAATGCTTGATGCTTGATGAAAAGCGGTTGATCAACAACGAGGTTCTTTCTATACGATGCAGGGCTCATCAGAACGATTTGGAAAACATCTTGCCGTATTTGACCGTCGGTCTGTTCTATGTGCTGACGAACCCGCCAGTACTGTTGGCCACCATCCTCTTCAAGATCGCCACTTTGGCCCGAATCGTTCACACTTTCGTCTACGCCGTTTATGTTATTCCACAGCCGGCCAGAGCCATCTCCTTTGCCATCCAATGGGCCATTACGATCTTCATGGCTGCTGCTTCGATATTGTACTTCTTTTGAGTGAATAAATTTATTACAAATTGGCACTAGACTCTTGATGTTTGCATTGACTCATACCGAATCCGAGATATCGCAAGATTCTACCCAAATTACAGCCAGACGGGTGATTTCTGATAGTTTTGTGATTGAAAACTGTACAAATTGTTGTCTGGTAAATCAATCTGGGTGGTAAGATGTGGGAATACAGCACTTCCAAGGGAGAAACCCAGCCGCTTCTTTCACAAAAAAGATTGCTGGTTTTCCTCCAATCCCCATTGAGTCAACCCATTCGGCTGATGGAACTTCTCCGTGAATTGTGTGAATTGGTTGCTTTTCGGCTAGTATTTAAAGCAAAACCAATATAAAAATCATGCACAACGAATGAAATGCATGCAATTCGACTACGCAGTAAGACTACGCACAATCTCCGTAGTGAATCGCAGCCAACTTCATGTGTAATCGAAGTTTGACAGAAGAGACAGAAAAAAAACATTCAAGAAAACATTCAATTTGCTGCAAGGAAAATTCGAAAATAACGAGTTTATATTTGTGAAAAACGTCTTCCATCGCGGGCACACCAAATGGAAGAAGAATTCGAAGATGATGGATGGATGGGACGCCACCGAACGGGGGACGATGAGGTAGGCTGACGCGTGCCGTTTTGCATTTGAAAACCGATCTGTGATTTGTTTTGTTTAGACCGAAACGCCTGACGAGGTTATGGAGAACCCACAAGAGGTGCTGACGGAATGCTTGTCCAAGTTCAGTACGTCTGATTACATCATGGAACCGGGCATTTTCACTCAATTGAAGAGGTCAGTTTTCGGCGGACGCCCCACTTTTTGAACGATTCAAAACACGTAAAATTGCAGGTACTTCCAAGCTGGGGGAACCCCGGAAACGGTCATCAATCAGTTGTCGCAGAATTATACGGCAGTCGCACAAATGGCCAATCTACTGGCTGAATGGTTGATCTTGGCCGGAGTGTGCGTGACCGATGTCCAAGCAATGGTCGAGAATCACTTGAAAGACATGATTCTGCGAACGTTCGACCCGAAAAAGGCCGATACCATTTTCACGGAAGAGGGTGAGGTGAGTGTCGCGTCAAATCCGCCAGCGAGATCCAGTTCTCAATGGGAGTTCTCTCGACATTTCTCGTTTTAGACGCCTGCCTGGTTGACCGAAATGATTGATCATGCGACTTGGCGCTCGTTGATCTATCGATTGGCCGAAGAATATCCGGATTGCTTGATGCTGAATTTCACCATCAAGTTGATATCCGACGCCGGTTTTCAGAGCGAAATCACGTCGATATCTACTGCCGCACAGCAGATTGAAGTATTTTCGAGGGTCTTGAAGACATCCATTATGAAATTTTTGACGCATCCGGAGGATACCCAGAAGTGCATCGAAGAATGTGCGGTAAGTAGTGGCCTAGAATGGAAAGATCGAAGGAAACAATCAAAAATGAAATCGTCTTCCAGAGGATGGTATGTCACGGTCAGCACACGTACGTTTACAGTCAGGTGTTAGTTCAGGTGCTGTCGCAGGAACCCAAAGGAGGTTTCAACATGAAGCGTCTGTCGCAAGAGATCACGAAATACGCTCTTGAGAAGTAAGCCCGGAGAGGACCCTTCAAATTGACAAGATTCATTTAAATACAATTCGTGACTTCCAGCAACCACAACGTGACGCCAATCACAATGACACTAAACGGATCGGCAGCATACCCGCAAGCTTGTCAAGCACTCACCTCAATGTTGTCCCGCAAAACGCTGAATCCAGCTGACATAACGGTTTTGTTTCGAAACTACTCAACGTCCGATCCGCCACCGATCGACCTCATCCGAAATCCACAGTTCCTCGACCTGCTGGTCGATTCGCTCTTCAAGACCGGCGTCAAAATCAATCCAGAGCACAAAAGCAAGTATATCTACTTACTGGCGTATGCGGCCAGTGTGTGCGAGACCATTGCGAAGAAGGTTCAGGGCAATGCCAACAAGCGTTCGGTCAATAAAGACGAGCTGAAGGGAACGATCCAAGCTATCGAGAAGGTGAATGCCATTTGCAACGTTAATCTGGGCTCCACTGAATTGATTGCCGAACTGCAAACGCTGTACAGCTGCCTGCGATTCCCCGTCGTCGGGGTGGGTGTAATTCGATGGATTGAAAACACCGTCACCGAACCGTCTTATTTCAAACTGTCCACCGACAGTTGTCCCGTTCATTTGGCCATTTTGGACGAAGTGGCCAACGTGCATGCTTCCCTCCACGGTCAAATCCAGAGGCTTTTGATTCAACTGTTCGAATCAAAGCAGGACGAATTGGAGATTTTGGTGCAGGTGCGTTTCAGCTAGTGACCACAGATTCCTTCCTCTCCGACTACTAACCTTCTCCGTCTTTCAGCTCGAATTGAGGAAAATGCTACTGGATCGAATGATCAATTTGCTGACTCGCGGTTGCGTGGTTCCGGTGGTGAAGTACATCAAGCAATGCTTGCAGAAGGGCGACACCGACACTTCACTGATTCGGTATTTTGTGACCGAGGTAATTTCCAATTTCAAGATGTCTGCGGCAAAGGCATCCGAGCGGAAATATTAACGGTCCCTCCCTCACGAGTCTCTATTCACCGATCATTTGTGCTTTCAGGTGCTCGAGACGATCACCCATCCATATTCGCCAGAGTTCGTGCAGCTATTCCTTCCGATGGTCGAAAACGAAGAGATCACCGGATCCATGCGAGGTGAAGGTGACAACGATCCCGTTTCCGAATTCATTGGTAAGATCGTGTTCGAAGACCTTCACGGTTTTCGGCTGTTGAATCGTTGAATTTCATGAGTAAAACCTGAAAAACAATGGAGCCTTTGTTGACGCCTTCCAATTTCCATTTCACAGTTCACTGTAAGGCGCATTACATGTCAGTCTGATGTAGATCTTGGCCAGCATCGCTTTCAAGTGCATTGAAAGTATTTATTCGACTTTTTTTTTACCGCAGCGAACAAGGGTGTGTACAGTGCTCGCCTGCCAACCGAACTTTGTGTTTGACAATGTTTTTGCAAATAAATTCAAAAAAAATAATTTAAAAAAACAAGTTTTTTTGCTTGGCGATTGGTGCTTGGACACTTGGCTGGAAAACACAAGTCATTCATGGTGAGTTGTTCAGCACAGCTGCAGCACAGAGGGCACGAGAACTCGGTGTTTGTGACGTCGAACCGAAACTTGATAAGATTTAGCGTCGTACATATGTTTGATTTGGAATGAATGCCAAAATGTAATCCCGTCATATCCGAAAGATTAGCCATTTTTCGCAGGAATGCTCGTTACTTCACAATCCACATCGTCACATTCGATAATATCGATAAAACTACGGGTGCACACACCAAACCACTCCTAACGTCCGCCTTGAGGCCGTTGTTGATTCATCACTGATGCGTAAGCGAAACAAACGCAATTCGATGGAAACGCGACTTTGAAAAAATCGATTGTCAAATAATCGACTCAAAAGTGAACGATAAGAAGCTGCCATGTCGCAATGGGCCAAACGCGAGCGATGATATCTCGGGCGCGTCGAGCCAGTCGTATAGTTTCAATGGAATTTTCATAGGCCTGTGAAAAACGGTACCCACACATCGGCACATCGGCACCGTCACTGCCATCGACAAGCCCGATACGCACCCGCGCACGCACACACCCTCATCGCACATGGCGAATACTTGCGTTCGATGGCTTTTGTTGTTAAATTCGAATCGCATGTCGCGCAATTCAGGCTTCATCCAAACGTCGGGGCTTATCTAACGCAAACTGTGCTCGAAATGGCAATGAAGCAGACGAGGAAATTGATAAAATTGATAATATTGATTGATAAATGATGAACGGGGCCCCAACAGTGTTTCCACACCAGGTTGAGGCTGTTGGTTTTGTCAACGTTTCAATTAGATTGGAAAATGCCAGCATTGTGAAGGTGTCGCTTGTTGTTTCGGTCGTTTCATCTGAAATTTGCTGTTTCGTTTTTGGTGTGCGGTTCCAATTTTGGTTTTCTTTGTTTTTGTTTTCTTAATTTTTCTACGTGAATTTCGAATTACGTACGCAATCGAACACATGATCGCGTTTTTAATGTTTTGATCGGGTGATGCGCATATCGCATTGTGCGAGTGTTCCCTGGGATTACTTGAAGGAATTACATTTGAATTTCAAAATGGTGAGTGATGCGGAAGAGAGATGGCAAGGATGGATGTGAGAGGGAGAAAGGGTTGTGGTGGGGGTGAAGAGCAAAGCTTTCAAAGTGCGTCAAATTGTAGGAGTCGGCAGTTGAAGTTCAAAAACCCCAGCTGTGAGCCAACCTTCAGTTTTCCTTGACGAAAAAACAGAAACAAACGCTTTTTATCAGACAAAAATAAAAGAAAACTTGTTCTCGAAAAATGACAAGTTTTTCATTCACCGAAACCCGTGTGTTTGTTGTGCTGAGTTCAAGTTCAGTTCGCGTGCACCGGCAAATCGCCCTGCTTGGATCTCAAATAGGTCTCTACAAATCGCAGGCGAAAGCGTCCAGCCAATTCAAAAGCTTGGCTTTATGCAGAGAGGATGACAGCAAACAGCTGAGCACGTGATGAGGTGGCGGATGATATCGGGAAATGCCTTTATCAGAACGACCGATTGATCTCGAAATCATCACTCCATTGTTTATGGCCCATTCGCGTAATGCATTCGCCACTTTACTTCGAAAACGAAATGATAACCCGTGCGTCTACCGTCAGCCGTGATAACCGATCGGATTCGATACGCACTGACATATCGGCTTGGTGAGCAAAGATTTCCGAATGCCATTTTGTAATAGCAATCAATCCATCTGATTGCGGCTGCCAATTAGAGTTTTCCTTTGGGATGATCTAATCGCAAAGCGCGATGATTCATTCGCAAAAGTGCGGCAGTTACTTAACGAAAAAGTGGCATTTGATGATTATCCGATAACACGACCGACGGTGACTGTTTCGGTTGATCCAGCGTTTGAATGACTCAGCCTAGGGAGCTTTCACAGTAAACAGCGAAGCTTTTACTATTCTGTTCACCCGTAAAGCTCCGAATATCAATGCGAATTGCTTTGAAAAACATTAGCAGACGGTTGAATAACACAAAGGTATTAACATTCGACGCGCCGAAGTTCTGATGAATGCCAAAATGCCAGACAATTTCGATCATGATCGTTCAGTGCGTCGTCAACAATCGAGGAAGATGGTTTCGATCGTTAAATGCCCGTGTTGGTGCGATCACACTGAGCTTCATTCATTGAGCCGCCATTCAACCGTTTTCCACCGTCATTCTATCTTCGGTGTGTTTTTCCATTTCATTTTGTCAAACATCGAATGCAAATAGCATCAATTAGCTGTTTCAGCTCGAAAGCCATTTGCAAAGTAAAGTAAATTGCAAGTATTTTCTCGCGATATTAATTATTTATTTCGAATCGGATTCGAACGTCGGTTCGAAAGTGAACTGGGTGAGTGAGTGAGTGCGCGATTGGAAATCGCTGATGTTCGCTTCTGATCAAATGTCCGACAAAGTGAGGTATTTCTGTGAAGTGAAACGATGTCTTGGTCTATTGGAACGGTTTACGCGAGGCCATGGTTTTGGCGAGAGGTAATTTGAATTGCTGAGTGACTCGCCGTTTTGGGACGTATTTGAGGTGGGAGGTTATCTTCGCTACCTCCTGATCATCTTCATCAAGACCCAGGCGTTTCAGGGTATTGGAATTAACATCAAGTGTCTTTCGCAATTGCAGGGTAACCAAGTGTCAACAATCGGCGACTCATTGACCATCAAAATAGGGGGCGGTCCATCGATCGATCAGCAATCGAAGACGACCCGAACCAAGCAAAGCCAATCGAATCGCATCAAGTCGACAAAATACACTTTGATCACCTTCCTGCCTCAGAATTTGGTCGAGCAGTTTCGTCGCATTGCGAATTTTTACTTTTTAATTATGTCAATCATTGCCATCGTGATCGGTGAGTTATCGTCACTGTCGAATATCTCCGGCAGTTTCAAGTCAAAACAAAGCTCTACAAACATACACAAATTGCGTTTTTGTTTCATCCATTTCGTTTATCCACCTCTGCTCCGAATTAAACAAAAAAAAAGTAGCGCGTCGTCCGCTGGCCAATCAATGAGTTGCTTCTTTAAATAAATTCATTTTTCACAAACGGCGATTGTAAGTTCAATGCCAAAAAAATACGCCATTTAGCGCACATTTAGCACCTCGTTGATAAATATCCCGTCGATCGACGTAGTTTCGGAGCGATCGAAAGTGTCGCCTGTGTTTTGCTTCAAACAACGTGGTTGTGAGAATGCTCGAACAATTCCGCTTATTTCGAGTGACATCAGAGAGCTATTGTTGAAGCACAACGCAGGGCACTGTGCCATTGTTTGACGATTGACCAGTGGACAGTCGCCCCGACGTTGACCCAGAATCGTGACGACTCACATGCGAGATCACGCAATTAAGCAAATACTTTAATCGCGCCCATGTCGCGGAGCTCGGAAAAATGGTTTAAACTCAAATTAGCACATTTTTTTTAAGAAAGATGAACCGCAATTGAAAATGAATTATGAATTTGGGAATATTTCAGACAGCCCGGTCTCACCGCTAACATCCCTGATACCGCTTGTCTTTGTGATCGCAGTGACCGCAGTTAAACAAGGTTACGAAGACTTTCTTCGCTACAAAATCGACAACATGGTCAATTTCTCCTACGGTGAGTGTGTCCTGCGGAGGCGAGTAAGGAGAGTTTTACCAAGAATTCCATCGATTTCAGTGACGGTCATTCGAAACGGAAGCGAGGTGGATATCAAGTGCCAAGACATCGTCCAAGGCGATTTGGTGAAGGCTTCCCGGGATTGCGATGTCCCGTGTGATTTGGTGCTGCTGAAATCCTCCGACTCGTTTGGCAAGTGCTACATCACGACGGCTAATTTGGATGGTGAAACGAACTTGAAAACGTTGATCGTCCCGAAGGGCTTTCCGAACGATATCGACATTGGTGAGTCCGTGAGTTTGATAGCGATGATTGACCGGTTGAAATCTACGAAATTATTCCAGAAAAACTGCACAACATTGGAACGATTGAATGCGAACAGCCACGAGCGGATTTATATCGCTTTGAAGGGCGCCTAGAACTTGCGTCGCCACAAGTTGGCGAACGAAGCTCTGTTAATTTGATTGAAAATCTGCGTGACAGCCGTCGAACACTTCCCCTGACCACGGATCACTTGCTGTTGCGCGGCTCACGCATCAAAAATACCGAATGGGCCATCGGCTGTGCGGTTTACACGGGCCAAAACACGAAACTGGCCATCAACAGCCGACAGATTCGCAGCAAGATGAGCTCAAGTGAAATGTTTATCAACAAGTTTTTGGTGTTTTTCCTGGTCATGCTGCTGACGATGGTCACGGTTTCGTACTTCTTGAAGAGGTAGGGGGCACAACAAAGGGTCAAAGCGAATGATGGAACGAATGATCAATCTCCCTTGCAGATACAACGACTTGTACATCCTGGGGCACGAGATCTACCTGGGTGCTCACATCGTCAAAAACCAGGTTTCGCAGTTTTTCCAGGACTACTTCTCGTTCCTGCTCATCTTCAACTACCTGATTCCGATATCGCTGTATGTCACCATCGAAATGCACAAGTTTCTGGGAGCTTTCTTCATGGAATGGGATCGAGATTTGTACGACATCGAAACGAATCAGCCGTGCATCGTCAACACCTCTGACCTCAACGAGGAGTTGGGCCAGGTGAAAATTTTGTTCTCGGACAAAACTGGAACGCTCACAAAGAACGAGATGATTCTACAACAATGCTCTATCAACGGTGGCAAGTTTATGATTCGTGACGCTGGCGTACAGCCAGAGCGAAGGGCACACGTGCTGCAATTGCATGAGTACCAGAGAGATGTGTTTGACTTCTTCAAAACGCTGGCCGTTTGTCACACAGTGCAAGTGGCCGGCACGCAGGACCCCGTCGAATTGCAGCGGCAAGCAAGTGAGGACGAGGATATGGTGGCGACGTTCGAACTGGTGGAGTCGCCAGATGAGGTCGATCGTAGCAGCATTTTCAGCTTGTCGCCAGATTTTGAGCTGCCAGGCGAAGGACCATTGACTCCAAGGCCGGGTAAGCAACTGCAGATGTGCCCGAATAAAGGTCAATGGCATAATTAATTTTCTCCTTCAGAACGTAAAGCAGGACCTCAGCATCGACGCACCGTGAGCAACATGACGCGCATCAGCTTTAACTTAGACAACAAAATCTACCCCATTCCGTCTCAAAATCAAATGAATCGACCGAATCGCCCCACCACGCTAATTATACCGTCGCATTCCAGTCACAATTTCGCTCCGAAAATTGCTTCACCGCTGACGCTATCGCATTCAAAACCTCTGGAATTTCCCCGAACATCCTCCGTGCTTGAGATGGCGAAAAATAAACGAATGACCCATCGTCGTACCCAGTCCGCCACGATAGTTGGCTCAGTGGTGACGTCGCCAGTGAAAAATGGTATATTTACAGTCGCCCCCCACCGTTTACCACCATTCTCACCAGCTAGAAATTTCTTTTAGTGCGTTTCAGCAGACCTCGCACGACTGTTTTCTCAAGTTCAGCGGACATCACGAGAACTCGTGAGTACTACGCCGCACCAGCGTACAATGAGGCCTCCTTGCTGGAACGCAAGGAGTCGATGCGACGTGTCGAACGCGAGGTGGAGAATGTGCAAGACGTCATAGAGTAAGTACCGTCATTTCCTACGTCTCCCCGGCTGAAAATGACGATATTGTCCTTTTCAGACAGTTGGACTACCAGGCGTCCAGTCCTGATGAGAAGGCACTGGTCGAGGCTTGCGCCAAGGTGGGCTTCCTCTACACCGGCGATCGAAATTCCAACCTCAACGTGAAACTTCAGTACCAACGCGGGAAGCGGCGCAAGAATTCGGCGACGAATGACTTGAATTTCGAACGGTTGGCCACGCTGGAGTTCACTTCAGATCGCAAGCGAATGAGCACGATAGTCAAAGATCGAAAAGGGCAGGTTATTAATCCCGTTTTGCTTGTTACACTTGAGAAGAAACTCTCGGATCGGATCTTAAAATCTACTTCTTCATTCGCAGATTTGGTTGCTCACAAAAGGAGCCGAAAGCAGTGTGTTGCCATTGTGCCAAGGGACATCGCGCGCGCTGATTAGCGTCACCGAAACGCACATTAACGACTTCGCAAAATTGGGCTTACGCACATTGGCTGTGGCCCGACGGAAGATGACTGAAGAGGAATTTGCCGAATACAACTTCGATATTACGAATGCATCAAACTCGCTGGTGAATCGAAGAACGCGAGTCGAGGAGGTTCAAGCGAAAATTGAAAACAGTGAGGAAACCCCTTGGAAATGGTTACGAGCTCCATTTATTTCAAGATTTCCACTTTCATTCAGATTTGGAACTCTTGGGCGCGACAGCTGTGGAGGACGCGCTACAAGACAACGTTCGTGACACGCTGGAGTCCCTTCGCTATGCCGGCATAATTGTGTGGGTTCTGACTGGAGATAAGATTGAAACTGCCTTGAACATCGCGAAGTCGTGCGGTCACATGGCGGAAGACTCAACCACATACTTCATAACCGAATGTAAAGAGGACTACCACATCGATCAACACCTGAACGTGCTTGAGGAGGAGATGAAGGTGAGAGGAGATCGCCGAGGACGGCACGCTGGCGAACTGACTAAAACGATTGTTTTCACAGAGAAATCGCCACCAAGACTATTCCCTGTTGATCGATGGAACTAGTCTCGCCATAACGCTACGTTTGTGCGCGAAACGATTCAGGGATTTGGCCATCAAGTGTGCGGCCGTGTTGTGTTGCCGGCTGAGTCCCATGCAAAAGTGCGAGGTGGTGAAATTGATGAAGTCGATGTCCACGAAGCCAATCACAGCGGCCATTGGTGATGGAGCGAACGATGTGTCTATGATTCAGGAGGCTCACGTTGGCCTTGGGATTGTCGGCAAGGAAGGTCGGCAGGCTGCTCGCTGCGCCGATTATTCCTTCGCCAATTTCGCCATGCTGAAGAAGATCCTTCTTGTGCACGGCCACTACTACACCCAGCGGTTATCGCTTCTTGTCCTCTACTTCTTCTACAAAAATCTGGTTTTCATGCTGATCCAGGTGTGTCTCGATGCTCCTGCCGAAGCTTACCTTTTCAAATTTAACATCTCTCATTTCAGGTTTATTTCCAAACCGACAACCTATTCTCGGCGAGGACCATTTACGATTCACTCTTTCTGACCTTTTACAATGTGATGTACACCTCGCTGCCGATTCTATTCCTTTCGCTGACGGAAAAAGTTTACCCAGAATCGAGACTGTTGAGCGAACCAGAGCTGTACAAGACGAACGCTGGCAATAAACGACTTACCTGGAAATATTTCATTGGCTGGACCACGCTGGCCATTTATCACTCGCTAGTCATCTACTACTTCGGATACGTTGTGTGGTGGACCAACAACGCTATCTCGCTTACGCCACACACCGTTGATTTCTTCAGCTACGGCACCTTCATGATCCATAATGTTGTTGTGCTCGTCAATCTGAAGCTGTGGCTGGTCGCCAACTACCAAACCTTGATCTTCATTCTGGCGATCCTGGGTTCGATATCAGCGTTCATGATATCCACGTTGATTTACAACTTCTTCAATTTGTGAGTACAAGCTGCTAGTGGTGTCTATTCAACGTACATGACCTTGCCTCTTTTCTCCTCAGCAACTTTGACGGGCAAATGCTGTGGGTGTACAATCGCCTGCTAACCTCGGTCACATTCTGGCTGCTCAATTTGCTGATCATCGTGACCGCCTTACTTCCAGACTACACATTGAAGGCATTCAAATCGTTCAACATCCAAATCACACCCATCCTCCCAGGAAGCAAACAGCGCCTCCTTCAAAATAAGCTCTTCCAAAGAAATCCCAGAGCTTCGGCCGCGGATGAATCGACTCATTTGTGAAAAGCCGAAATTCCGTCGCATCAATGAACAAAATATTTACGTAATAATTAGATAGCTATTTTTGGAATAAAATAAATTTTTATTAAAATTTCTCTTATAAATTGTCAGTCGAATTTCCTCTCGGTGACTGCGGTGCACATACTGCGTGTCCGGGCAATCACTGGGCATATACCAGAAGATTTGATGATTCTGCCCGAGAGACTGAGCAGCGGCTGGTCGTCATCAAAGAGAGTCAACGGAGACAATGGGAAAGCAAACTCGGCAACACTGGCCCGCTAGTTCAGGCACAAACCCAATGCGTGTGACATTGCCGCTAGTAGAGAGCGAGCACAACTTCGTTCAAAAATAACAAGTTGCCTTCAGTATTGTGCGTTCTTTCAGCCGAGATACTTCATCGTTGAACCTTGTCGTCCCAAAACACGTGCTGTGCTTTTCAATTGTTTTGTTTTCCACATCTGTGACACATTGACCCCTCCGCAGTGCAACTGTACCAAGCGTAGACGCATACATTTTGAAAATTCGACAATTTTTTTCCTGTTAAAAAAGGTGATTTTATCTCACAGTAAAATCCGCTTGTGGCTGAAGAGAGACAGTTTGATTTGTTCTTTGTGGAAGGAGGTGATTTGCAACCGGTTACTCGGCGCAGACCGGAGTCAAAGTGAACGCAGACAACCGAAAGTACTCGATGGCATCATTGCACTCGAGACGCATAACGACGCGATTACCACCGTCTCGAATCACGCTTTTTTTCAAACGTATATCTCCCCATTCAATCAAAAAACCTAAATTAAATCATATCAAAATCAATACACAACCAAGTTACTGTCATTGACGTCACGCGTTGTTTTTCCAAGTTATCGTCCGATCCGCGTCACCGTCGCCTATTTTAACGTTCGATGTTTGTTCGAGGCTTCTGAGTCTAGCGTCAGTTCCATTTGATTTTCTTTTGATTCAATCAACTTCTTTTGTTTGTTTTGGACTCATCTTGCAGCAAAGCTCACCGACATGTCTCGCGTCGAACAACGTGGAGAGTTGCTGTGTGGCGATGACAACTGCACCTGGGGCAACTGGAAAGCGCACACCCATCGCAACTAGTAAGTGTTTGGGTGACAATCAATTTGTTTTTCTCGATTGCTGTTGATCGCAATATAATCACCGTTGATGTTCTTTGTTTGTCATCGTGTTGTTTATGAAATATTAACCGTGTTATTATTCATTTGCAAAAATGACAATCAGTTGATAACAAACGGAAGCTTCGATGAAGGCATTCTGACCTCGGTGATAAGTTCATTCTGATCAACGGAATGGCAGTGGATCTGTTTGGTTCTCGTCACTAATTGGCATTCATTCAATCTGCAGTTTGGATCGGCCACACATTCTTCCGAACATTTTGCACGCCATCGGCAACACACCATTGATAAAACTCAACAAAATTCCCCAGGCGGAGGGGCTCGAGTGTGATGTGTGTAAGTTGCGATAAAAGCCGTTGAAAGATTCCAACAATGACAGCCCTTTCGTTGCAGACGTAAAATGCGAGTTCCTCAATCCAGGTGGCTCCGTCAAGGACCGTATCGGTTTCCGGATGGTGGAAGATGCCGAAGAGCAAGGGTTATTGAAGCCTGGGTGCACGATCATCGAACCGACTTCGGGCAATACTGGCATTGGCTTGGCGATGGCTTGCGCTGTCAAGGGCTACAAATGCATCATCGTCATGCCGGAGAAAATGTCAAACGAGAAAGTGGACGCTTTGAGGGTGCTCGGAGCAAAGATCATCCGTACGCCAACCGAGGCCGCATTCGATTCCCCCGAGGGACTCATTTGCGTTGCGCAACGTCTGAACAAGGAGATTGTCAATTCAGTGGTTTTGGATCAATACGCAAACCCTGGCAATCCTTTGGCGCATTTCGATGGAACCGGCGAGGAGATCGTTCTGCAATGCGGCGGTCAATTGGATATGGTAGTTTGCGGTGCTGGGACTGGCGGAACGGTGACCGGTGTCGGCAAGAAAATCAAGGAGAAATGCCCCGATTGTTTAGTAGTGGCCGCTGATCCCGAAGGCAGTATATTATCGATGCCGGAGAGTCTCAACAAGACCAATGTGACATTTTACGAGGTCGAAGGCATTGGCTATGACTTCATTCCCGACGTTTGCCATCGCGAGGTGGTTGACCTCTGGGTGAAGACGACTGATGAAATGGCGTTCCCACTGGCCCGGCGACTCATAGCCGATGAAGGCATCCTCTCGGGTGGCAGCAGCGGAGCCGTCTTGGCAGCTGCCTTGCAAGCAGCCAAAACTCTCAAGGCCGGCCAAAAGTGTGTGGTCGTCTTGCCGGATGGCATTCGAAATTACATGACCAAGTTCGTTTCGGACAATTGGTTGGAGGCGAGAGGCCTCAAGGATTTACATAACGAACACGAACATTGGTGGTGGAATCACAAAGTAAACGAGCTAAGTTTGGCCGAAGTGAAAACCATCGGCTCGTCGGCATCTTGTTCAGAAGCCTTGACTGCGCTGAAGGAAAATCAAGTCAACCAAATTGCAATTGTCGCTGACGATGGGTGAGTTTCAGTAGACTTGTTCCCTTGCCGCATAAACTAATGCCTCCATTCGTTACAGAAGCCTTCAAGGATTCGTCACTGCGGAGCTGCTGACACAAAAAATTGTTGCGCAAAATCTTCCTTTAACTGAGCGAGTGACCAAAGTCTTGTTCAAGCAATTTCGACGGGTCACGAGCGATACAATCCTGGGACTTGTCTCACGAATTCTCGAAAAGGAGAATTTCGTCGCTGTCGTTAATCCAACTGGCGCTTGCACAGGAATCATCACCAAACTGGATTTCTTGGCTTTCATTTCAAATCGAAAGACTGACGTGAA
This sequence comes from Lestremia cinerea, assembly GCA_027564135.1. Classification (NCBI taxonomy): domain Eukaryota; kingdom Metazoa; phylum Arthropoda; class Insecta; order Diptera; family Cecidomyiidae; genus Lestremia; species Lestremia cinerea. The sequence continues at coordinate 43,243 of JANSTV010052614.1, forward strand.
AAACGGCAATGGATGCGACGCGAAGAACGGACACTGATTCCAGAAGCTCGTTTTTTACACTATTTCTGACTTAGAACATTGGTGACTAGCATCGATCAAATAAATAATCAATTTTCATCATCAAACGTGGTTTTTTAATGCTTCATCCCATCGAGAAAAAACCGCTAATTCAAATCACGTCCAAAGTGAGTGATGAGAATGGCTGCGTTCAATTGCACAAATCAGCAAAAGTCGCATCAGACAATACAATACGTGGCCGGCGATGGCTGCGCGCCTCTGAGTTTATTGTTTGACAGTTCAATTAGTCTTATTTATTTTCATTCATTCGCATTCTCTCACACAATTTTTCAAGGAAAAGCAAATAATTACCAAATTGGTTTTATGTGATTGGGTGCATCATTGACGCAATCCGATTCGAAACAAATCATAATTCTCTGTACTGGCCATCGCTCGAGAGGAAAGTTTGTTCGAAAAATGGCATTGAAAAAAGTCAAAGGGAATTTCGAACGAATGTTTGATAAAAATTTAACA
>JANSTV010052615.1:0-26488 GCA_027564135.1 Lestremia cinerea
GTTGGTCTGTATTCGTTGACTTGCTCACTCAAACGCGATCATCATCGAAGTGCTGATCTCTTGCTGAGCACTTTATGGCTGTGTAGCTCACAATTGTTGAATCTCACAGTTTTTCTGGGTGCCTTTCGCCACCGTTCTTTGTTGTTGCTTATCATACAAGATTTTCAGGCGATCGGGCGAACGTTAAAACGTCGATTTGACTTGAGAATCTGTCTGGACTCTTTCAAGAGGTCGCACAACCGGAAAGTGGCTGCTATCTTGGTATTTCAATTGATAGCTTACATCGGCAAGAGGTGGAACACTGGAAGATTACCTGACCCGTGGCTGGAAATCATTCACACGTGTGAATTATTTTTTGTATCGCTTCCCACAATGCACTTGCTGTTCTACATCGGTCTGCTGCGGAAGTTTCAGAACGATTTTAACAATCGCATTTCGGTTATCGCGCGCTTCAATTTCGGTCCGAACATCACGAGCCACAAGCTCATACGGAATGAGCTCCGGAGCTGGCAGAATCTTCATTACCAACTGTGGATCTGCTCGGACAACATCAACCGGTATTTCAGTGATATTTTACTGACCTCGATATGGATCCAATTTTATCATGCCTCATGGACAGCGTACTGGGTGTACATCTACATTGACTTGGGCAGGAGCCCTCTTCCATATATACGTAAATTTCTGTAGTTTCACGCACCTACCCGCCTCATTTAGCACGCAAACGTTTTGTATGTTTCCGAGCACAGATATCAATCTTAATTAGCTCGACGAGTATTTTATCGCGAAGCGATCGAGCATACCAAATGGATGGGCACATCGAGTCCAAAAAATAAATTTTGACGAGAACACCGTCAGCATATAACCAGTCTGAACTTATCCAATCGTCGCGATGGATATGAGGGCAATGGCTGAGAGTCACTTAATCGTTTTTTACCTTCTCGGCCAAAGTTCGTACGATCCGCGGGTGAAGCAAACGAGACGTCTTTCGGCGATAATCATGAAATTTCTTCCGTCTACAATCCTTTGGTGCTTCTCGAGCGCGGTGTCATTCTACGCAATCGTATATATCTGCTACACTTTAGAAACATACGACTCATTGCTAGTTTTGATGGCCACCATGTGCATCGTTGAACAACTAAGCTGTCTGTTTGTCACCGCAAGCATTATTTATTTTCATCATCTGCCGCCGGTGATGATCGAACAAATGAAAAAAATCGATCGCATGTTGAGCTCAAAACTGAGAATCGACTGCAATGCTGGAAAGCTCCAACGCAGTTATCGTTGGAAGATGTTCCTTGTGGTGGGGTTCAAGATTTTCACTTGGATCTGTAAACTATTTATGCTAGTCACAAGAGCGGACTTCATTTGGGATACCTGCTTCTTGTGCCGAGAGCTGATCATGGCATTCCCATTGCTCCATGCCCTGTTCTACGTCTCCATTTTGAGGAACTTCCTCCGATGTTTCAACGACCACATTGCGGCTTTCCCGCCTCATAATGCGCAATTTGCCGAAATTCGCACCCTCTACGCGACGGTGACCGGGACACGAATTAGATATTGGCACGAGGTTCATCGCCAACTCTGGAAATGGTCAAGGCTCATTAACCAGTATTTCGGATGGACTTTGCTTTTTGAGACCATTCATCATTTTATCGCCACAGTCTGGGCGCTCTACTGGATCTTTATCTACTCCAACAGGGACTATCCAAAGTACACCATTTTGCGTAATTACAAATCGACTTTTTTAAATTTATTTTTGTAGCAATTTACATGATTTGCGTTGTTCGCAGCATTCGTTTTGATATAATATGTCACCTTACAAGATGCAAGAAAATGTCGGTTATATAATTGTCCATTGACAGCGGTTTGGCTCACCTGTTGCTGATCCATGAAGATATTACGGAGGAAGAATGGTGTTATTGAACCATAGAAATCATTCATGGTGGCAAAAATAACTCGGCCACATTCAACCGATTGATTGATTGAACTTTTAATCTCAATTAGTTCGATGAGTTTTCTTTCCGAAAATCATCCAAGCATATGAAACGACCGAGTCGCATTCGAGCAGAAAATCAATTAATGGGAAATGCTTCATCGACTTCGCACCAGTCTGAAACTATCCAAACTCCGCGATGGATATGATGGAAATGGCTAAGAGCCACTCAATCATTTTTTACCTTCTCGGCCAAAGCTCATACGACCCGCGAGTGAATCGAAAGAGATGCTTCTCGGCAAACATCAGGAAGTTCCTTCCGACCACAATCCTGTGGTGCTTTTCGTGCGCGGTGTCATTGTTTGCCATCTTCCATATTTATAACACTCTGAACGTACGCGGTTCGTTGCTTGTTTTGTGCGTGACGTTGTTCTTCATAGAACAATTAATCTTTCTGCTTGTAACGGCCAACGTCATTTACTTCCATCGTCTGTTGCCGGTTATAAGCGATCAAATGCAAAGAATCGATCACATGTTGAGCTCAAAACTGAGAATTAACTGCAATGCGGGAAAGCTTCAAAGCGTTTATCGACAGAAAGTGTACTTTGCGATGACATTCAAGATCTTTTATTGGGTCTGTAAGCAATTCATGAAAGTAAATTTCGCAGACCCGACTTGGGATAGCTGCTACTTGTGTCGAGATGTGCTTATGGCATTCCCTTTGCTCCACTCCCTCTTCTACATCTCCATTTTGAGGAACTACCTCCGATGTTTCAACGAGCACATCGCCAATGTCCCGACGGTCAATATTCCATTCGCCGATAATCGGACCTTTCATGTGGAGGCCACCGGGACCCGCATCAGATATTGGCAGGAGGTTCATCACCAACTCTGGAAATGGTCAAACCTCATCAATCAGTATTTCGGCTGGGTCCTCTTACTTGAGATGATCTATAATTTCATCGTAATTGTTTGGGCGCTGTATTGGTTGTTCATTTACTACGACATGAACTATTCATGGCTCATCATCTTGCGTAATTACATTTATTTCTTTCCCATTTTATTTCATTTGATCAAGATTTATATATCAATTGAATCAATTGATGTACTTACATGTGTTTGGTATAATCGTGATGCCTACTGTGAATCTTTGCTAGGCAAGATTTCTTCTAAAGCGGAAACTGTTGCAAGCACTGGAAAACGTTCGTAGTTTTGGGTTCAGAGGAGATGGCTACTTTTTGAGTATCTGATATTCGATTTTAATGCTGTTATTGACGAATAGTATGGCGTTTTGTGCCTCATCACAAAGAATAGGGACTTGATGATTTGATTGATAAAAATTGAGTATGTCTCCATATCTCTCTCGGTGATCTTTCCCGCGATCAAATTGGATTGATTGGATTGATTGTAGATCAACCGATACTCGATGTATTGTTGTCGTTAATTACTTCACAAGCATCGAGCTAAACTGAAGTCAACTCAGTTGCTTCCAAAATGTCACTGAGACACCAACAAGCAAATTTGTAGGACTAGCTCGGCGAGCCCCCTCCTTGAAAATCGACCGTGCATATCAATCGACTGGACGCATCGAAGCGAAAAATTAATTTGTGACAATTAATTTGTCAGTCTCGAACCAGTTTGAGACTATCCAATCGCCGTGATGGATTTTAGAGCAATGGCTGAGAGCCACTTAACCGTTTTTTATCTTTTCGGCCAAAGTTTGTACGATCCGCGGGTGAAGCAAACGAGACGCTTCCCAGCGAAAATATTGCAATTTCTTCCGACCACAATTTTTTGGTGCTTTTCGTGTGGATTGTCATTCCTTCACCTCCGCCAAATTATTCATCTAAACGCACAAGGCTCATTGCGTGTCATGTGCTTTGTAGTGTTCTTTATTGAGCAATTAAGTTATACATCTGTCGCCGCAAGTGTCATTTACTTTAATCATCTGCTGCCGGTTATTAACTCTGAGATGCAACGGATCGATCACATGTTGACCGCGAAATTACGAATGAACTGCCATCCGGAAAAGCTTCTGCGTGCTTATCGACAGAAGGTGTTTTTCACATTAGGATTCAAAGTCTTTTCCTGGATCTGCAAACAGCTCATGGAGAGTAGATTTGGCGACATCACTTTGGATAGCTACTTCATGTGTCGAGACTCCCTCATAGCATTACCAATAATTCACGCCCTCTTCTACGTCTCCATTTTGAGAAACTTTTTACGATGTCTCAACGATCACATCGCGGCTGTTCCACCGCATAATGCGCAGTTAGCCTACACTCGTATTCACCACGAAAGTGCCTGCGGATCCCGGATAAGATATTGGCAAGAGGTTCATCGCCAACTGTGGGAGTTTTCGAGGCTCATTAATCAGCACTTTGGTTGGATCCTCCTTCTTGAGATCGTTCACCATTTTATCGTCACTGTTTGGGCGCTTTACTGGGTGTTCATTTTCCACCACATGGACTATCCAGAATACATCATGTTGCGTAATTAATATTTTCAAACGTTTTTTGAATATGACAAGTAAAATTCAATAGGATTCCATTACTCATGCGTACATGTACAAATTATTAATATTTTTATTTTTATTATTATCATAGTGTTACTTAGTTTGTCTTTACTTTTGCTTTTTTTTGCTTCGTTGAGCCTATTTTAATTGAGCGTGACGCTATGAACCTCTATCGTAATTAACAATCGGGGTTACATTCGGTGAAGCAGGCTACAATAAAACTCACGCTTTACCAGAAATCGAGCAATTCGCTACTTAAACTGGCTAGGGTCTCAGGCACATGATCGATCGAAAACGTTGATGCTTTATTGCACAGATATGGATCTCAATTACTCGACAGGGTTTTTCGGAAATCAGCCATGGATATCAAACGACTGGGCGCATCGCAACAGAAAACCAAGTTTTTAAGGACGACTAGTTGTCATCACAGCAGTCTAAAACAATCCAATCGCCGCGATGGACATGAGGGAAATGACTGAGAGTCAACTATTCGGTTTCTATCTTTTCGGGCAAAGCTCTTACGATCCGCGAGTGAATCAAAAGGGACGCGTCAAGAAATTCCTTCCGACCACAATCCTTGGGCTCTTTTCGATTGCGGTGTCATCCTTCTCAATGTACCACATTTACCACAATCTTAAATTTCGCGGGTCTATGCTGATTGTGTGCATGACTGTCGTTTTCATTGAGCAAGTGACTTATCTACTTGTCACGGCAAACGTTTTCTACTTTCATCATCTGCTGCCGGGGATGAACGATCAAGTGCAAAAGATCGATCGCATGTTGAGCTGGAAATTGAGAGTTGATTGCAATGTGGAGAGGGTTCAACGCGTCTATCGGTGGAAGATAGTCTTTGCGGTGACATTCAAGATCTTAGCTTGGATATGCAAATACTTCTTGAAAGTCAAGTTAGCGGATTCCACTTGGGATAGCTGCGTCTTGTGTCGAGATGTGCTCATGACATTGCCATTGCTCCACTCCCTCTTCTACGTCTCCATTTTGAGGAACTTTCTCGAACGTTTTAGCGAGCACATCGCCGCTGTGCCGCCACATGACCTTCAGCAGCCGGACATTCTAAATTCTCACAAGAGGATCACCGGCACCCGAATCAGATATTGGCAGAATATTCACCGACAACTTTGGACCTTGTCGAACCTCATCAATCAGTACTTCGGATGGGTTTTCCTCCTTGAGACGATCCATAACTTCATCGTTTCCGTTTGGGCGCTTTACGGAATATTCATTTTCTACAATTTAGAGCCATCAAAGCACGCCGTCTTACGTAATTATTAGAATTATTCTATAATTTTTTAGAATTATTTTTGTATAGTAGATACTCTTAATATTCTTTATGTTGGTTTTTCCTATGCTTGTGTCGACTTACCATCAATGAGGCAAGCACTGGAGTGAAGACACGCGCCAATAAGGTGACAATGGCAACTCGGTCACATCAAATTGATTGATCAATTAGTTCAAAAAGTTTTTTTTTCGGAAGTTAATCATGCATATCATACAACTGGGCACATTTGAGCAGGAAACTAACCCGAGAAGGGCACTCCGTCAGCCTCACTACGACCAGTCTGAAATTGTACAATCGTCGCGATGGATATAAGGGAATTGGTTGAAAGCCACCTTATCCTTTTTTACCTTTTCGGTCAAAGTTCATATGATCCGCGAGTGAAGCAGACGAGACTGCTTTCTACGAAGATCATGCAGTTTCTTCCGACTATTGCCCTTTGGTGCTTCTCCACTGCGGTGTCATTGTTTGCCATCTTCCATATTTATAATACTCTGAACGTACGCGGTTCATTGCTAGTTTTGTGCGTCGCTGTATTCTTCATTGAGCAATTAAGCTTTACGTTTGTCACCGCAAGCGTCATTTACTTCCATCGTTTGCTGCCAGTGATGAACCACGAAATGCAAAGGATCGATCACATGCTAACATACAAATTGAGAGTTGACTGTCATGTGGAAAAGCTACAGCGCGTCTATCGACGAAAAGTGCTCCTTGCGGTGGGGTTCAAGATCGTCGCCTGGTTCTGCAAGCTTTTTATGAAGGCTAAATTCGTAGATGCCACCTTGGACAGCTTCTTCTTGTTAAGAGATTTGCTCATGGCATTCCCATTGCTACATGCCCTCTTCTACGTCTCCATTTTGAGGAACTTCCTTCGATTTTTCAACGAGCACATTGCCACTGTTCCACCTCAGAATGATCAATTTGCGGACATAAAAACATCCGACGGGAGAGTTACCGGGGTTCGAATCAGATATTGGCAGGAGGTTCACCGATTAATTTGGACCTTGTCTAAGATCATCAATCAATACTTCGGATGGATTATCCTTCTTGAAATTATTCACCATTTCATCGTCACTGTTTGGGCGCTTTACGGGGTTTTCATTTTCTACAACATCGACTCAGCAAAGCACGCCATTTTGCGTAATTATATTTCTAGTTTTTTTTCAATTTTATTTTAGTTGAAAACAAATTTCGCATAGTGCGAATTAATCGCTCAACGGTCTACATTATCAGCATTTTTGAGGAGTTTCTGTGTTTGGTCATTCCTTCGCCAAGTCAAAAGGGTGGCATTCCTGATGCATATCCTTTGATTCGCTTTTACGTGTATATTCCTAAGTGAACACACTTTCAGGAAAAACTAGTCATCAATTAGAGAGAGCTGATTAATTAGTGCCAAGAAGCCAGCTGATGGTCAGGCTATTGCTCGGGCTTCCTCATGTCCATTCTCAGGAATATTTCGGTACGAAATTGTATGTAGTTGTACTATCTTCAGTGAATACTAATTATTAAGTACACGACAAATTTAAAAGACGGAAGAAAACCAGAACTGAAAATGAACGTTGGCATCGTCGTCGTCATTGTCGTCGTCATTGTCGTCATCGCCGTCGTCCTCATCAGCGGCTCCTTGTTGACATACCCAACATTTGCATGAACGTTTGTTCAGACATCGATTTACCAGGCCATTCGAACCATAAGTACCATAGAAACATTTCTAACGTGAAGAATTTATTCGAACAAACTTGAACAAATTCCCAATCCGATTTGTCTAACTTTGGTTGAATTAACTATTTACTTATAAGTACGATATTGTTCCTTTTTTTTTAAACTCGTACAATTAGTAATATTGTAAGTAAAGTTATGGAGTTTACCCTCAATTGGATTAATTGTTAAATTCAATTAGGTGGAATAGTTTTCTTTTCGGGCATCGACCATGCATATCAAACATTTGGGCGCACTCAAGCGGAAAACAATTTCGAAAGGGCCACAAACAACCTCACTCAGAATAGTCTGAAACTATCCAAACACCGCGATGGATATGAGGGAAATGGCTCAGAGCCATTTAATCGCCTTTTACCTTCTCGGCCAAAGTTCGTACGATCCGCGAGTGACGCAAAAACCACGTCTCGCGGAGAGGATCATGAAATTCGTTCCGACCTCAATCCTTTGGTGCTTCTCGAGTCCGTTGTCATTCTTCGTTCTTTTTCATATTTACGACACTCTAAAACTACGCGGTTCACTACTCATTTTGTGCGTTGCAGTTTTATTTATGGAACAACTCTCATATCTGTTTGTCACCGCAAGGGCCATTTACTTTTATCACTTGTCGCCATTGCTGAATCAACAAATGTATAAGATTGATCACATGTTGACATTCAAATTGAGAATTGACTGCAACACGGAAAAGCTCCAATACGCTTATCGATCGAAGATCTCCCTTGTGGTGGGGTTCAAGATTTTCACTTGGATCTGTAAACTATTCGTGCCAGTCAGACAAGCGGACATCACTTTAGATAGCTGCTTCTTTTTTCGAGATCTACTCATGTCATTGCCATTGCTCCATGCTCTCTTCTACGTCTCCATTTTGAGGAACTTCCTCCGATGTTTCAACGAGCATATCGCAGCTGTTTCACCGCAGAATGCACAATTAGCCGATACTCGTACTCATCACGAAAGTGTCTCCGGAACCCGGATCAGATATTGGCAAGAGGTTCATCACCAACTGTGGAAGTGTTCGAAGCTCATCAATCAGCATTTTGGATGGATTCTTCTGCTTGAGATCATTCACCATTTTGTCGCCATTGTGTGGGCGCTCTACTGGGCTTTCATTTTTTACAACACGGAAAACCCAAAACACGTCATTTTGCGTAATAACATTTTTCCACTGAGTGAAATCCAACGGGATTACTTTATTTATGTATTTTAATTATTAATTAATAGATTTTACTTTATTTTATTTAGTCTGTTGGTTTTTCCATCTATTTCGTCGTGCCCACTCGAATCTCTTTTTGGTGGATAAAGTCATCTGAGCGTGACACAGTAAATGTTTCCATAACCCTTTCGTAATTAGTAAGCACGATGACTTTCCGGAAAGCAGTCGACGATAGCATTTATGCTTTTTTTCTGCTTGGCCAGAGTTCGTACAATCCGCGGGTTAAAGTGGCCAGAGTTCAGCAAAGTTTCGTTAGATTCATTCCGACAATCATTTTGTGGATCCTGTCGACATGCCTATCAGTCTACACGCTCAGCCTGGAGTACAAAAACAAGGGTGCAAAAGGAGAATCCATGTTGATGAGCCATCTCTGGGTTGTTCTCGAGCAAGCGGTGGCTTCCACCATCGTTGGCAGCTCCTTCTGCTATAATTATCTTCCGCCGCAAATTTATCTGGAACTGGAAATGCTCGAACGTATTCTGAAGCACAAACTCAAAATCGCCGTCGATCTACACCAGATTCCCTTGAGATTCCGCCGAAAGATGATGGTGATTGTTTTTATGCACGTGTTGTCGCTGCTCACGCGCTTGCCATTCGTTTCGCAGAACTCAACTTTTATCATGGGGTGCATTTACAAAATACAAGTGATCGTCGGCTTGCTACCGATCTATCATGCGCTCTTTTACGTCACAATTTTGCGCCAGTTTCAATTAGAGTTCAGTTCGCATGTCGCCGTGGTTTCCAATCAGAATTTTGATTTCGGTGATTTTACTGCGTCTGGTAATGGTGGGCTGTTGCGTCAACTACGTCAGTGGCGTCAGGTTCACTTTCAGCTGAGAAAGTGTTTCGACATAATCAACGAATACTTTGGCTGGATTCTAGTCACTTCCAGCATGTACATGCTCTACTACATTATTTGGTCGATCTATTGGGCGACAGTAGCCATTTGCGAGGGAAAGCCCTCACAATTCTATCGTTAGTTCTTGATAAAGTTTTGGAGTCATATTTTGATTTCACCAGTTCTTGCGTAGATTGTATCACCGTTTGACACGCACACCTCTAGTATGTCACCCATTTCTTTAATTAACACCGTCACTTATAAGTTCATTTGACAAATCAGTCATGCATTTGATGCGAAGGCCATAGAGCGGAAAATTTAATTTCCTTGAAAGCACCGCGATACAAATCCGATTAGTTTGAAGTCAACAAAACGTCGCGATGGATATGCGGGAAGTGGCCGATGGTAATCTATTCGTTTTCTACCTAATCGGACAAAGTGCGTACAATCCGCGAGTGAAAAAGATCAAGAAATTGAAAGTGAGAGCTTTGAGATTCCTTCCAACCATGCTGCTGTGGATCGCCTCATCTGGATTATCAATCATCTCGCTTTGCCATCAATACAGCAACCTCAATATCCGAGGATCTTTGCTCTTGCTAAGCGTTCTTTGGTGCGGCATCGAACAATGTGCGGCACTTTGCTTCTCATTGAATTCACTTTGTTTCCATCCCCTCCTGCCGTCCATCCACCAGAGCTTGCTGATGATCGATCGCATGTTCAAGTTCAAGTTGAGAGCTCAGATCAACCTGAAAACTTTTCAAAGGAACTACCGATGGAAGGTGCTTTGCGTGATATCAGTTTGGCTGTTGAGCGTTTTTGTTAAGCAATTTCTTCGGACGCCCAGAGCCGATGTATTTTGGGAGATCATCTATGCCGTTCAGCATGTTTTAATCATGTTCCCCTTGATTCACGCTCTCTTCTACATCAGCATCTTGAGAGCCTTCTTGGAAAAATTTAATGACCATATCGACGGCATCCCTTGCGACCTATCCAGCATCGGACCACTGTACCCAAAAGTGACAGGCTACAAAGTCAGATACTGGCAGCACATTCATTACCAACTGTGGAAGTGTTCCGGCCTCATCAATCAGTATTTCGGATGGATTCTGATTACCCTACTGCTCTACAGCTTCTATCACATGACCTGGGCGCTCTTTTGGACTTTCTTTTACGTCAGCGTCGACGGTCCTAAAATTGGATTTTTGCGTAATTTTTTTTTATTTTTGTTTGAAAAGCACAGTTAAACTCAGTTGAAGATGTCCATATGGATATGCCCGACTGTCACTGTTAAATAACCCTTCACATCTGCACGCCTGTACTTTGCTGTGCCCACATTAATTCCTCCAATTGCAATTAGACTAATACGTCCTTCGACAATCCTGTTTAATCGAACAGCTTATCACCCTCGTCACTCCCTCCATCGATATTCTTTAACATTATTTTCTTCCAGTAGTGTAAGATGAACTGCAAATGACTGCCACTAAGATAACATCAGTTCATACTACTAGTTCAAATTCATGGTTTTTTTTATATTGACATAAAATATTTTAACTACATACTTTATTGTTATTGTTGTTGTTGTTGTTGTTGATGATGGTATTGTGCTGACAATCAAGCTTGCTCGGAAGATGCGATCGAAACGTGGGCGGTTTCATATGGATTAGGTTCATTGTTTCACAATCAGTCAGGCATGCCCCGGATACGATATGATATGAACGATAACCGATACCCATTTGTTAATTGATTTGTTCGCATTCTAGGCGTGGCTTCGGGCTGATGGCTGTATGGAAATTCATTTCGTTTAGCCACCGTCTCGTTTGCGTTAATCCAAGCCGAAAATCAGTCGGGAAACGAAATTAGCTCACGATGTATCTCCGAGAATTGATCGCGAATCATCTTCTTGTGGCCTTTTTTCTCGGCCAGAATTCGAATCATCCACGTGCTCAAGTAAAAAGAGTACTCGGCGCCAAGCTGATTAAGTTCCTTCCGATTCTCGTCATGTTTCTCGCAGCGCTTGCGCTGTCGATGTATTCGATAATATACCAGAAGTCCAACCTCAGACTGAGAGACTCTTATTCGTTGATCGCCTATATTTGGCTCGGTCTCGAGATCCTAGTAAACTTAGTCGTGACTGTGAATTACATTTACTTCAGTGATTTCCTGTCAAAATTGTGTCTACAGCTCGAAGCGGTTGAGCGATTGTTTAGATTCAAGTTGAAAGTGGCCGTCGACTTCGGAGCGCTTCAATCGAGATACAGGAGAAAAGTGATTGCCGTGATCCTCCTCGGCTTGAGCTGGGTCCTCAAACTGATGTTGACAGCTCGTCGATCGCATTGGATCCTGGAGATGGTGTACATCACGCAGTTCATTTTAGCAACGTTTCCTGGTTTAAACGCGCTGTTTTATATCGGCGTCGTGAACATGTTTCTTTCGGAGTTCACCAACCACATCGCTGCTATACCTCAGAGGAACTACGTTCTAGAAATTGGAAAATTCTCCAAGAAGATTACTCGAAGCGATGTCAAGAGCTGGCAACAAGTTCACTATCAATTGTGGAAGTGCGTCGAAGATATTAATCGATGCTTTGGCTGGATTCTGGTCGTTGTGCTCCTCTACAATTTCTTCCACATCACCTGGTCGTTGTATTGGGTTTTCGTCAAACTCAATGTGGAAGCCGGTCGGACTGGATTTCTCCGTAATTAATTTTACAATATTTCATGCACGAATATCTTCTTATTTACTAACTTTACTAACCTCTATCGTTGTTTGTCATCGCTCTTTGGAATTCATTTGATTGAGCCAATGGAGTGTAGCAGCCTTCAACTAATGCGCGTTCAATTGTTGGAGAGGGAACTAATTGAATTATTCTGATCAACATATCCCAACTCACGCATCGCATTCGTGAAGGTCAGAGTTTTTTCAATTTTTTTCATTTACGAAAACAGCCGAGCATATCGAAGAAACTCAACTGAATGAGCAGACGATATCCATTTGCTGATTGCATTCATTCGAGGACAGCAAAACCAATTGATTTCACTCAGAAAATATTATTCGCTTTCTTGACTACCGAAAGTATCACACTTCAGTCTGTAGATGAGACTCGTCCGCGATGGAGCTCCACCATTTAATCGCCAATCACTTTCTCTTGTTCAATTTTCTCGGCCAGTCTCCGCTTTGTCCGCTTGCTCCAGAAGTCAAGGGTATCGGCGGGAAACTGATTCGGTCTCTACCAGTTCTGGTGATGTGCTTAACATTGATCTCGATGTCCTTTTTATCGGTATATTTACAAAGTTATTTCAACATAATGGCTGGCTCCTCTGCACTGATCACCTACATTTGGTTCGGCGTAGAGGTCTCAGTGATTTTCGTCGTCACCATAAATTACCTTTCTATCAGTCGCATCGTGCCTAAAATGTGCAAAGAACTTGAAGCGACCGATTGTATGTTCAGATCGAAGTTGAGTGTCGTGATTGACTTCGAAGCGATTCAACGACGTGAGAGGCGACAAATAATCTTGCTGGCTCTTCTTGGCTTATCTTGGATGCTCAAAGCAGCATTGCCTTCCCGAAGTTCAAACTGGATGCTGGAGGCTGTTTACATTCCGCAGTTCATTTTTTTGGCGCTTCCTGGCCTGAACGCAATATTTTTCATTCAAATTCTGAACAATTTTCTCAGAGAGTTGAATAATCACATCGCTGACGTCTCAGAGCAGAATTTTGTCCACGAAATTCGAAACGACTCCTCGAAAATCACTCGAAGTCAAGTGAAAAATTGGCAACAGGCTCACTACCAATTGAGAAAGTGCTCAGAGTGCATCAATCGCTGCTTTGGATGGAGTCTCCTCGTTGTGCTCATCTACAATTTCTATCACATTGTTTGGGCATCGTTTTCGATTTTTATCAAGCTCAATGTGGACACCATTCGATATGGATATATCCGTAATTTGTTTTCCACTTTTTTACGCACGATTCTTATCACTTTCGGTTCACCACATTCGTATCTTGCATCAAAATCGCTCATTACAATTTAATTAGCTCGATGGACGGAGTGATATATACCGTTATCCTCTTGAGTTGATTAGTTTGGAAAAGTGCGTCAATCGAAATGGATCTGCAGAAATTGGGTGCCAATCATCTTTTTTTGTTCTTTGTTTTTGGTCAGAGTTCGTATAATCCGCGGAGCAAGTTTAACAGTCATTGTCAATTGAAGTGCCTCGCGTTTATTCCAACGACAATTTTCTGGTTTTGCACGATCTCGGTGCCCACTTTTGCGTACATTTATGAGTATGTGTACTTTCCCAAACGCAATACTTTCACAGTACTCAACTACGCGTGGATTTGTGTCGAACAATGTGTGGGCATTGTGGTCGTCGCGAATGCCATTTACTTTCACCACGTGGTGATGGACATCTTCCAGAATTTGTTCGTTGCCGATCGTCTGCTAAAGTTGAAACTGAAGATCACCATTGATTTTCGGACATTTCAAAGAAGGTACCGGCGCAGAGTGATTCTGATAATCGTGTTAGCGGTGTGCTGGCTTCCTCGAACGTTTATCAAGGACAGACAAAGGGCCGACTTGCTGGTGGAGATCTTTTACATCCTCAAGTTCATACTTGCGACCATACCCTTGTTTCACGTGCTTTTTTATGTGGGCGTCTTGCGAGTGTACTTGCAAAAGTTTGTCGAGTACATAGACAACGTGTCGCGACAGTCATCAAATTTGTCAAACGTCCTGGACAACCCACACAATTTCATCAATGTCAACGCCTTCCGACCGGAAGTCACCGAGATTCAAATCAAGTCTTGGCAGCAGATTTACTATCAATTGTGGAAGTGCTCCAATCTCATCAACGAATACCTCGGCTGGGTGCTGGTTGCCGTCGTCCTCTACAATTTCTATCACATCACCTGGGCCTTGTATTGGACGTTCGTTCATTTGCGAGTCAAGTATTCTCGGCTGGGATTTTTAAGTAATTTCCTCTCCATTTTTTATCCACTACTTGGCTCACGCATCAGTAGCGCCGGTTATTCATCCATTCGAAATTAATTAAGCCACCAAAACGGAACTAGCTTCAATATAAGAAGTAGACTCACTTCCAATTATGTGAAGAGACGCGTCACATTAATAGAACTCCAATCGTCAAAATCATCCTCTATTTTGTGGGTGTTCATACTCATCGAAGGGAATAATTCACGGCTCCGATTTCAGAGTAATTTGCTATTTGTTTGCGTTCACAGTCGGTTGAGCCAGGCATAACATTTTGTCCTTCTTTTATTTAACGTCACGGCTGATTGTTTCATCGCACACGAGCCTTCAATTACCAGCTCGTTGTTTATCTTCTCAATTAACCTTTCTTATCGCGTTCAGAGATCTCCGATTGAGTTCCCTTATTTTTGATGGCAATTAGCTGAAGGTTAACTAGTTTTGAAACTAATTGTCAACGTGATGGACCTGCAAAGAATGGCCATCGGATATCTCCGTGTGTTTTACCTCCTCGGTCTAAGTCTGTACGATCCGCGAGTGAAGCCACGATTTCAAAGCAAGATTTTGAAGTATCTGCCGATGGCGTTGGTGATGTGTTTCTCAGCGTCGCTGGTGACTTTCGTTGTGGTGTATCAATGCTTCTACTTCGCAACGCCAACTTACACCCCGGTGTTGACCTGCCTTCACTCATTGTTTTATCTGATCGCCACTTGGATGGCTCCCATCAGTTCGATTTTCTTACAAAGCCTCTTGCCGATTGTCTTTCGCAGTCTTCTCGATATCGAGCGCCTTTTCAGGCAAAAGTTTAGCGTTTCCATTGATTTCGAGCCATTCGCCCGGACGTTCAGACGACATACCGGCTTGATGTTCGGCATCATAGTGCCGCTGACGTATTGCAAATGGTTCTTCGTTTCGAAACGTAGCGATTTTTTGCTGGAATGCTCTTTCATCACGTTGGTGTGCATTGCGAATCTGCAGACCTTGCACGCTGTGTTTTACATCGGAGTGCTGAGAAACTTCATGCGAGAGTTTCGGAAATGCATCGAAGTCACTTCCCACAAAGCGATTTTTCACGGTGACTTCGCCCAGTTGAATGCGGCGCTGGCTATTGGCCAGTTGAAAAACAGTCGATTGCTTCATTATCGACTGTGGGAGTGTTCGAGGCTAATAAATCGATATTTCGGATGGATTCTGTTGTGTAGCGTCCTCTCTTCGTTCTGCCACGGCACGCAATCAGCTTACTGGGTGTTTATGTACCTGCATGAGTCCATTTCACCACAACCATTGGGATTCTTACGTAATTTGATAAAAATTTTATTAGCATTTTCGTCACGGTTCCGCATTTGTTTCCTCGTCCGATTGTTGTGAAATCGATCAAGCGTATCGCATCGAAAGAATTTGACCGTTGGATAGGTTCGGCAGCGGGCTGTCACTAGGCCAGTTATATTTTGACTTTCCACCGCGATGGATTTTCGACAATTTTGGGATAGTCATATAGCTGTGTTTTATATTTTTGGATTCAGCTCATTCCATCCGCGACCCAGCCGCACGAAATACTCTAAATGGATCGAGACTTTGCTCAACTACTTGCCAACGTTCTTGTTGCTCCTTGTAGCAGCGTGGTTGAGCACGTTCGCGATAGCAAGGAACAGCAATGTTAAGCGTTACAGACGTTACCTAGGATTCACGTACTCGATCACTATGAGCTCATCGATTTTAGTTGCGATAGCCACTTCGATGAATCAGCGCCAACTTGTGCCGATCATCTACCAAGAATTCCGATCAATTGAGTTTTTCTTGCGGTACAAATGTGAATCGACAATCGATTTTTTTCCGTTAGCCCGAATCTACTGGCTCAAAGTGACAGCAGTGATGTTCGTGCTGGCTAGCGCTTGGTTCGGCAAATTTTATTTCCATTCATTCAAAACTGACATCGAGACGGAGTGTGTGTTGATGACACTATTGGTATTGGCCACAATTCCGGTGTTTCATGCCGTGTTCTACATCACAACATTGCGAGGCTTATTGAAGATTCTGAGCGATCAAATGCAACTCACTGTGGAGTCGGACATCATCAACTTGGACAGTATGAATACCAAGATGCTCATCAAGTTGCGGGTGTCCAGACGAATCCATCTTCGACTGTGGAAGTGCTCGTTTTTGATAAATCAGTATTTCGGATGGAGTTTCATCGCTATGCTCTCGCTAAATTTCTATCTCTGCGTGCTGGCGCTTTACTGGGTCTTCATCTACGCGGTGGAGCCAATTTCGTTGACACCACTCGGATTTATTCGTAATTAAAATTTTAATTAATTATTTTCTCTCTAGAGCTGCTTCTATAGCGAACACTTCACCCATATCAACAGCACGTTCCACGCCAATAAATTATTGATCTCATTGTTTCTTCCATTCAAAGCTTCGGTGCTTCAAGGTCGGCGAATCAAATGAAGGTTGTTTCAATTATACATTGTACATGTATTTACCGGGTGAATCGATCGCCTCCATCAGTAGTGACCAAAATGTCGGACGTGCTGGATCTTCAGAAAGTCGCCGATGGCTATTCGTTCACATTCTTCTTGCTCGGGCAAAGTGCTTGCAATCCGCGAAAAACCGTTCAGAAACCGAGTGTCGTTCCATCAATTCTCGTAGTACTTCCGAGTTTCTTGGTTCTCTTCGTGACGACTTTCCTCGCAGCCTACGCGACCACTTTCAACTTGAAACTGAGCCAAACGAGGAGTCATATGCTCGCGATAGGCTACTTGTACACACTGAATCAAGTGACCGCGATTGTTGTAGTTATTGCGAATGCGATCTACTATCGCCGTTTGATTCGAACGATATACGAAGATTTTCGTTCGATTGAACGATTATTTGAATACGAATTCCAATCCAGAATTGACTTTGGCCCGTTTCAGAAGTTTTATCGCGCAAAAGTGGTTGTCATTTACACGATGCTCACGTTGACTTGGAGCTGCCGATGGTTCATCACCTGGAGGAAAAGTAACTTCCACAGGGATAGCGCCACAATGACTCTGATGGCGCTCAATTACTTGCCAACGTGCCACTCGCTATTCATCATCGGTATTTTCCGCCAATTATTGACGTTCTTCAATGCACAGATCAAGCCAATGAGAGCTCCGGGTGTGGTCAACTCAAAAATGTTGGCGAAAGACATGAGAAAATTCCGGCGTATTCACGGCCGCTTGTGGAAAAGCTCCGCCCAGATCAATCGATATTTCGGATGGAGCTTGTTAGCTCAGATATTCTTCTATTTCTACCAGACCACGTCGGCGTTGTATTGGGTGTTCATATTCATTTACCAGGACGAGAAAACCGCTCCAATTGGATTTATACGTAATTAATTTCTCTTCTTTCGCTCAGCCCTATCGTTGAGTGCTTGTCATAATAGCGATTCAAGCGAAAACTTCGAAATTATTTATTAATAATTATGGTTAATAGTTTAATTGATTGCACACGTGCGACTCATTCGGAGTCTAACGGCGTTTCTGAATGAATAAACTGTTTCACTTTATTCCGTGAAGGTGTACTGGCTTCAAGCCTGGTTGACCAAACGAAAATTCCACTTGGTTCAATTAGTTAATTGGCGCGCAAGAGAGCTGGAGGGACTTGAAACATAAATCTAGTGTCCGATTGGATGTCTGTCACGATGGACTTGCGGAAAATGGCCAATAGCTACGTTTTTATTTTCTACTTGCTAGGACAAAGTGCTTGCGATCCGCGAAAAGTACCTTCTATTGCCAATAACAAAATGAGCATCTACGAATTTTTTTCAAATTATATTGTTCTTTTCGCGACAATGTTCTTTGCAGCATACGCGTGCGCATACAATTTGAAACGCAGTAAAACTGATAGCCACCTCAACATGCTGGGATACGCGTATACCGTGAACCAAGTGATTGTGATCGTGATTGTGGCTGCGAGCACTATTTACTATCGCCGTTTGATCCGATCGATTTTCAACGATCTCTGTTCGATAGAACGCTTACTGAAGCGGAGATTCCAATCGGAACTCGACTATGGTCCGTTTCTAAAGTACTTTCGGCTGAAAGTGATATTCATATACGTATTTGTGCTACTGACCTGGAGCAGCCGGTTGGTTATCAAATCCAAGAAGAACAACTTCCAGAGAGATTGCGGCACAATGGCGCTGATGGCCATATGCTATCTGCCAGTTTGCCATGCGATATTCTACATTGGTATTTTCAGGCAAATGCTTGTAACGTTCAGTAGTCTCATAAGACCTGTATCAATACTTGGGGACTCATCGCATTTGGGTACGCAGGCAATGGTCGAGGAAATCAGATGGTTTCGTGAGGTCCACAACCGTCTGTGGAAGTGTTCAAAGTTGATGAATCGATATTTTGGATGGAATTTGGTTGTTTTGATATTTTTCCAATTCTATCAAACGTCGACGGCGCTTTATTGGGTGTTTATGTTTATTTATGAGGATATCGCCGACACGCGGCTTGGATTCATACGTAATTTCTTTCATTTCTTTTTGGATAAGTCTTTCAACTGGTCAGTCGTTCGTCTCAGCTTTCGAAATGAGCTCAAACCCAATGACGTTAGTCATTTTCCCGCCACAATCTTGCGTCGTCTCTTCCCTTCTCTCGCTTGAAGAATGTCTTACATTTCAAAGTCAGCAAAAGATTCGATTTCGTTTTTAAAATTCTTTATTTCTCGTAGGTCCGTTGTTGAACTTCTTCAGTGCCGTCATCACGACCAACATATTGATCAACGAATGCCACTTTTGCTATTTTCAAGTAAACTCGCTCATAGTTGACCAAATTTAAATAAATCAAATCTCGATTCGATTTCTCGCAGAAATACGACCTCATCAAGAACATCGAGAAGCTCACACTGTGGTCGAGCTACAACGAGAAGGTGCACTACGCCAAGGAAGAGCTGCTGTCCCAGATCTTGAACATGGACATATCGATCAGCGGCAAAGGGTTCTTCATTATCAATCGCCAGTTTCTGGCCAGCGTAGGTCTTCCTTCGAAAGGTATTGCACTCAGGGAGTTTAATATATTCGATGATTCTTTCAGATGGCGGCTGCCTGTTGCACATACATAACCATTTTCATTCAGTTCTTCTTGTCCGGAAAACATGAATGAGACCAGTCAACATCAAGCCATAGCCAACTATCCTGTGGTCCTCTCACATTCATTGGACATCAACGGACAGCATTATTCTACTCAGTACTCGCACCAATCACCATCACATAGTTTGCCGTTCCCTTATCATCGATGTGAAATGAGATTAACGTGTCATTTGCAGTTTGTATTTTGTGGCCACTAGCGCACGACTCCAAGAGTTTATTGAAAATAAATATTGTACTGAGAGCAATCGTTCTTGACGTTTCATTTCACAATTCGTTTTGCTGTTCAAACTGGTCTGAAAGTCGATTCTTCCTCCTCAGATTGCCCCACGAGTGGTGCTCAGTTGTTCACTTCTTTACACCAAAGGCAACCGTTCAGTCATTGTTCACAGGAAAACACTTGCTGCGCGCCAACCGTTCAAGTTACACCTCAACAGCGCCATCTGCCTATTATCGTTCGAAGTAATTGCCATCTGTCAGTGATAGCGTATCATTTACGTGTTTGACGGCATTGAAGGCTCATTTTCGGGAAAGAAGAAAACTGCAAAATTGTGTTGTTCACAAAAGTTGCTTCGATTCGTTCGATTATGAGCAAATTCCAGCAATCAATCGGCCGATTGTGTGAAAAAACGAGTTAGATCATCCATTATATTTTATTCGAATCGAAACATGAGCTCTGAACAGCGCAAAGAGGCTCAATTGCTGGATGCTTTGAAGAGGGAATTGTTGAAGCTGCATCGTAAGTGTTTAGATTCGATTCGGCCGCGAAGAGACCGAAAGGCAATGACAGTCTGATTTTGTTTTCAGAACGGGCAATCTCGTCTTCAGCCGACGATGTTGACCTGCTGTCAATCAATTTGTTCGCCTCGCTGGTCAAACAGCATGAACAGCTTTTAGCTTTGGACGCCACCAGAGTCATTGCCCTGAGATTCGATTCAGACAACGCCAACGAGATTCTTCAGTCACTAAACGTAAGCCCTGGCTCAGATCCACGAACTCATTAGTGGCTTATAATTTTTCCTTCTAGATTCTGGAGGAATGCATGTCGAATTGTGGTCCGAGATTTCGAAACGAAGTCGGCAAATTTCGATTTTTGAACGAATTAATTCGACTGGTGTCGCCACAATACAAAGGCGATCAAACCGATCGAAGAGTTCGCGACAAAATCATGGATTTACTTCTCTTGTGGACGGTAAATCACCAGGACGAGGGCAAAATCAAAGAAGCCTACGAAATGCTGCTAAAACGAGGTGTCATACATGAACTGAAGAACAAACATGGCCCATCAAACAATGGTAGCGACAGTGCATCGTCGAAGACATCAAAGCCCGTGTCCAAGACAGATGCGATGCAAACCAAACTTAAGACTTTACTCCAAAGTACAAATCCAAGCGATCACAAGGCTGCGAATTTGCTTATCCAAAACATGGTGAAAGAAACTGAGCGAAAGACCGAAATCAAGATTCGCCGCAAGCTAGAGTTGAAGGAGATCTCAGACAACGCTTGTTTACTGAGAGACATGCTGGATCAGATCCGCGAGACGCCAACGGCTGCTTCCGAAGATGTGTTGGCAACTGTTAGAGATCTCCATGACCGCTGTGTCAATTTGCGACCTACCATCTCGATCATAACGGGCGAGTTGGACGAGAATGATTTCCTTGAGGAGGCTCTCGAGGTGAATGACCTGATTGTCGAGGTCTTTCAGAAATTCGATCAGTTAATCGCTCGACGAGAACCACCCATTGCCGACATTTTATCATCAATAGTTCCAACGGAGGCCACATACAATCGTAGTCAATTGGTGTGCACCGCGACGGGCGAGGCTCCAGCAAATCTTGGACCAAGCAATACGTTTGACGAACTAAGCGAGATCTTCACAAAACAAGCGTTGGAAGAGCCTTCGACGCCACTGCAGCCGGTCATTGCGACCACAACGAGTGCGCCGTTATCGTTGCCGTCCCTCGGTGAGTATTTCTGAGATTCTGCATGGAATGGTGCGCTTATTCATTCTACCCTTTCCGCATGGTTTTGGTTCTTCGCGTAACAGCAACGAACAGCACGGCATGGCAGCCATCTCAAGAGCAATTTCGGTCGAATGCCCCGACACTAACCTTGATGGATCTCAAAGAGTCCATTTTTGATAAGTAATTTTTGCATGACTTCGAACCAATATGGAGAACGCGATCAAGCAATCGTTTCCGTTTCATTTCAGGAAAAATTCTGTCACAGTCACAGCGGAGTCCCCTAAGAAGCCGTCGATGAAGTCGAAGCTTACGAATTTGGATTCAGAAATAACCGAAATGGTTAGCGGCTTGAAATCGAATCTTCGGAAGGAGATCTCACCTGGAATCGGTGATCTCCTCCTGAGCGATATCTTACACGAGGACGATAAAATCCTGGAGCACAACATCGATGGCGAAAATTTCGACAAGGCGGAGAACGAGAAGAAGCTCCCCGACTTTCCAATGAGAAACGACTTGCTCGAAGCTCCTGTCATTTCGGAAGTGATCGAGCTTAAGACGCCCATCGAAGAGACAACTCCCAACGAAAAGCAGAAAGCTCTGTCGGAGTTTCATATCGAATTGAGTGCTCTGCAACCGGACGAAAATCAACCGCCACGTATCTACTTCGACGACCCGAAAGGTTTAAAAATTGTTGTGAATTTCGTAAGGAATCGCCCGCGAGACGATATTACGGTGCTAGTCGTCACGACAACCAATCAAAATTGCTTGCCCATCACGAATTATCAATTCGAGGCAAGCGTTTCGAAGCCCTGCAAATTACGCTTGCAATCCGCATCTGTTTCGGAGCTGCCCGGTGTGAAGCCGTTTCGGCCACCCACCGAAGACATCACGCAAATTCTGCTACTTTCCAATTTGGACCGAAAATCCTTCAAACTAGTTTGCATCATCAGTTATATGCTGGGCGATGACCCTGATCCTGTGAAGGAATTCTTCGAGATCAACGATCTGCCTTGCTGAAGAAACAGATATTTGGGGGCATCGAGCCGCTTCCAACAATCCAAGAGAACAATTTTATTTTTCTTAAGGAAAACTCATCGAACGATGCAAAGTCAATTCACAAACTATCTTTATTATTTGCATTTCTTTTTCCGTAAGAAATCATTCTTAAACGACGCAAGTCTTATTGGAGTATTTCGTTTATGTCTTTTTTCGTCTGTGCTCAATTTGAGTCATGTAATTTTCGTTTTGAGTTTTAAAAGCGCTGAAGTCAATAAACAGTATTTTGAATGTGACGCTAGAAGTCTTTGTGCTGATATTCTACTCAAATTCGTGGCTAAAGCTAATAGAGCGAGTCGAAAACGACCATTTCTTCTTTGGTTGGGCAGCTTTGCGACGAGCTCTGAGTGGCGATAGCCAATACTACACCGCCACTCAAATGGAATCCAAATGTGTGTAAAAAAATTGTTAAAAAAAAACTGCGACCAGCAGCTACTTAAAATCTCGTTGATCTTCCGAAATGTTCGGCAGTAATTTACAATTCAAATCGACGACAATTCGACAAAATTCAAAGTCATTCAATTCGATAAAGTCAGCAATGAAAACATTGACCGTGGGCTGGCCGTCGTTGTCTTGAAAGGACCCAGGCCGTTGCGATTCTATCCACTGGCTGAGTCCATTGTTCACTTTAAGGGCGCACGTTTTACGCAGCGATGAATAAAACCTGGAAAATCGTCCATGAAATTGCGTTCGTCTGAGTCATTCGCTTGGGGTTACCTGGGCACGATGAACTTTGGCGGTGGCGTCAGAACGCACTGAGTCACAAAGCCTGTGTCGGGTGAACGGTCCTTCAACAGCAGCTCCAACGACGTTTTCAGTTTCTTCACGCTGATTTGATTTGGCCACGGCGTCGGCCAGTTCCCACTCGGCCAGAACATCGGTGGCACTTCCCAGTAACGGTATATAACCAGCACTTGCTTATTCCCGGAATATGCGTTCAGCAGCGTCAAATCACTCAACGAGTCCGAATTCCTTGGCCAAAATCTGTCATCGAAAATCTTCATGAAGATTCGCTCGAGGCGCCCGTAGTCACCATTGGAGAAATTGTAAAAATGTTGGCAGTCAAAAACTATGAACTCCTTGGGGTGGTCGTCCAGAAAGGCTTTGATTTTCTGTAATGGCCCGTTTATCTCTTCGCAGAATAGGCCGTGGACGAAATAGAAATTGTTGTCTTTGCGATTCATGCAAATTCTCAAATCGAAATATCTGCGAAAAAAAAAATCGAAAGTGGAAATGATGGGCGATTTATGCGAATTAAACTGAATACGAACCGAATGCCATTCATTAACTGCTCGGTGGCATTGAGACTCTGTGTGACGGCCCATCGACGTATGACACATGGCATCACTTTGTATAATCTGCTGACAGCGCGTTCAGCGTCCGGAGCGACCTTTGCACTCGGCCTTATCCCATATGACATCGAGTCGTGGGATCCTGCGAATGGTACATAGCAGATTTGGCATTCGAAAGCGTCAAGCGACGGAGAGCTATTCTTACCTGGAATGGCTAAATTGACGATTGGAATGGCCTTCAACGCGTATGGCAGTTCGGCCATCCAATTCTCCAAATCGTTTGAACAGTTCGCCATCTTGGGAATGGTCGATCTTTGGCACTCTGAAACAGATAATAAATAAGCTATGGGCTTCAGAGTGACTCAGTTCTGAACGATGATAATTCGGGTGAAGAATTCGGACGTGCGATCAGTTTAGTTTTGACATCCAAGTCAGAATATTCTAATCGAAAATGATTTATCCGAATTCAACTGATAGCCCGATCGAATGCTTCACCACAACTTATAACAATTCAGAACTGTTTTGTTCGCCGCCAAACTGGAAAAAGTGAATATAGAAACTGAAAACCCAGTCATGAATTGCTGTGGCTCAAATTTGAGTCGGTGCAATCCATAGCACGAGTTTTGGCTCAAATTTCAAAAGCAGCAAAAAGATAACACAAACATCAACCGTAAAAAAAATGACACAAAACGATCGCAGCAAAACCACACAGCACTACGATCGCCAAACAAAGAGCACTGATTTCTTTGTCCTCAAAAGGAAAACGAACACAATTCCCGTCCCGCGATAAAATTCAGTTACTGTCCAACATCATTGATACGGTTCGTTGAATTCCAACACTAGTTTCGCTCAAATCATCAGAAATTTTCATTCGAAAAACTTGGGCGGAGAAGCAAATCGAAATCAAACAAAATTTTATCGCTCGAAACGACAGCTCAACGACGTTTGTTTTTACTTTTCTTTGCCGTTTCGTTATTTACGTTGTTTACAAAACAGCCAGCGCTGTCAGCATATGGATATGACATGTCATGTGTTACGTTGCGATTCGGGCTCATGTGAAATGTCAAAGCGGTTTCCATGCGATATGTGCTGTGTGTTGATTTTCAAAACGAAACTGCTTTTGTCGCATTTCGAAGATCATGCCATGGTGCTAGTTGAGCCTGGGCCGGCTCAAACAATCAGTAGATCATCGTGGACTGATCATCAGCTGCTGCTTACTGATTCGGAGCCCGACTTTCGGACAAAAATACCCAACATCGGATTGCCACCAATCGGTGACGCACCGCAACGTTATTCCAAAGCCAACGACTCATCTCTTTCGAATGTCCTTCACTCAATCAATTAGCTCTCATTCCAATCGGATGCCATCAGCATCGAACTTGAACTTGACTAAATCGATGTCATTGCAACAACGAATCACCGCCTAACGTTCAACTGGAGAACGTTCAATTCATCCCGAAAAGTAAACTTAACGTTTTGCAAAGTACTCAAAACGATCGCCCGATGTCGTTCAGTTCGTCTCTTGCACGAATGTGATGCAGTCTTGCGGATTTGTTTGTGAGAGAATGCATTGTTCGTGTCGAATAACAACAAAAAAATACACAAGCGATTGTGCATAAAATCGACAAAATTTGCACAAAAAAAAGTCGTCATCGAATTGTGAGTCAGAACTCGTTCAACGAAATCACGACAAATTCGGTGTGCGGAGTGTGTTCGATTTCGAGAAATTTTGCTCGTCGGCAAATTCATATGAAATTTTTGATAAACAAACACCGAAACAGAGGAGATTCTGCCATTTGTTGTGCGTCGGTTTTTTCCACCGAGATTCGGAGACAGCAACAGCAACCAACAACAACAAGAACGGTAATAGCAACAGAGAGAGAGAAAAAGAGAGAAATAGCGCGCGTGTGCGAGTGTATTGGTGTGTAGGTGAGAGAGGGTGTGTTCGCAAATCGCTCACACGAATCCATTTCCATTCGAAAAACCAAAATAACATTTCGAAAACATCCAGTCAACTCAGTACGGCACCGCAAGTGCTCTAAAACAAAAGGGGTGTTTTTCTTCCGTGTGTGCAATCGCCGAAAAAGCCGCTCAGTGTTGTCATTGTGTTCCTTTGTGTCGAGGAGTGTTTGAAAAAGTTTGTGGAAATTTTTTTGTTATTTCTTTTCTGCGTTTTTTCCGTGTGTAATCGCTTAATTTTTTCCAATCGATTCGCTTGGGATAAATCATTGAATGTGATTTGTGTTGATGGAAATCGCTTCCAAAATCTGCCATTCGATTTTGCCAATTTGAAGAAAGGTACCACCGAAACACTCGGCTTCCGCTGATTTTGTCTCGGTTTCGATGTTGCGATGGCTTCGACCGGAGATTGGTTCGATGTTGAGTGGAAAAAAACCAAAAGATGAAAACATGTCCCGATCTCATCGGTCTCCGTCCAGCATCGAAGCAGCCGCCACAACAACAACCAAATCAGTGCCTCAATTGGAGACTTTCTCGAAAAATAATTGAGTCCATCATAACCATTTTATCGTTTTTATTCACAACACGGACGCATCGTGCGTA
>JANSTV010052616.1:0-13633 GCA_027564135.1 Lestremia cinerea
ACCAACCGCAACAGCATCAATATTCATTTCATCCTTGGTCCATTTAAGTAAATTGTATAGATCTTCGACTTCATCCTCATCATCGGTTGGCTCATAGTATTTGCCAGTTTGATTTGAAACTCCTTTTGTCTCCATTCGATACAACGGCAATGCCATGGCTTCGGCTAATTTCGTGATGCCCATATGACCCACCGTTTGATACATGTAGCTGTCAAGCTCATCTGCAAGATCATCAGTTTAGATTTCAGATGAATGTTCCCCTATCGAACCTTATCTGTCAGTCTGTCATTTCCACAACACACGTGCAACGCACACGGAACGAAATCAACTCGACCTTGACCTTAATCAACGGCACTTACCTTTATCTTTCGGATGTAAATTGGCCAAAGCGACAATCTCATGTCCTTCAGCAACGCACTGCATCATGTTGTAGCAACTGTCTTTGCCACCGCTGATCAAAGCAACAACCCGCATTTTGACAATTCCCTTTCCTCTTTTTCCTGATTTTATTTCACTCAAACAGCTTTGGATGTTTTTGAAAACAAAAAAAAAACGAAACGCAATTTGTAGTCTAAATTTCGAACGCACACACTTTTGATAGCTTCTGCACACGCACACGAACTCGAATGTGCGGGGTCTCTTCTATTCTTTCAAGAGAATTATCTAATATTTTCGTTATTTTATTTTTAATTATATTTTTTTCAATTATTAACAAAATTTTTTAATAAAAAAATAACACAAATAATCTCCATGCAATCACAGCAGTAACACACGCGACGTAATATTTTTTTTTCTCTGAATTAATTTATTTATTTATTATTTTGTTTTTATCGGTTGGTTAAATAAATTAACGGATCGGACGAGTTTTGTGGCAAAATGAAAATAGAAAACAAATTAACGAAATTATGTTTGGATGAGATTCAGTGAAATGGAAATTAACGTGGGAATTCAAAATTTGGAAATGGATGGAGAGAAAAACGAATGAAAATTCCCGGAAAATCAAAGAAAAAAATGTGGAAAATGGAGAAAGACCATAGAAAAAATAAAGAAAAGAAAACGAAAATCAACTAAAATTAAACAATTATTGTTAAAAAATTTGTACTATTTGACTGTGAGGTCTATTTCTGAAATCAGTTACGGCAAAGCACTTTAATTTACGAGTCTCCATATGCGATGCGACACACTGTATACGCAGCAGCAACGAATGAATGTATGGACAATATTGTCGGATGTGCGAATATCAAATGAATCGAATAATTCGTTTCGATGATGAATTGCTGGTGGCCGCCGTTTCAATTCTATTCGGTGTGGCGTGTTATCTGCCTTGTCAGTGAATTAATGATGTCGCTGTTGTGTCGCGAGGAGTTTCTGTATTTCGGACAAGCGAAAAAAAAGATACAAGAGGAACCCGTTCAATTGGCGATTATCACCGACACACAACATTCAGCACAGCACAACACAACACATTCCGTTCGTCTAGTTTTCTTCGGTTTGATGAACATTCGTTCGATGCGTTGATAGCACACGATTTGTCATCGATTCGTTATTTGATTTTGTCGAATTCGTATCGAATTTGTTAGCAACGATGGTTATTTGCTGGTTGATAATGAAATGAATGCAAGTCGATGGATTTTTTCCTTTACTTCGGTGCCCTTCTTTCACTTGATCGCGAATGTGGTTGGTCGGTAATTCATAGTCGAATATGACATTTCTGTTTGAGGCAAAGGTCATTCCGTTGGTTGTATGTGCGTGTTTACCAAGTGTCATTTTTCGGTATCAGCCACATATTTTCTTTTCAATCCTTTACCGTTACGGTTCGTTTATATTTTGGGGTGAAGCATGAGGCTTGGATATGGGATGATTTAAAATGGAATCGGCAACCTCTCTTCGAAAAAAGTGTGCGCTGGTTGTTTTATCGTTTGGAAAAATTGATTCGATTCGAAAATTGTTCGCACAATTGCTGGAGCCGCAAAGAAAATATTCGAGATGTGAACCGGCCATAATCGCATGTGCGCCACTTGAATTTGTCTGTGACAGGAGCACGTTGGCTAGGTTATGTTCGGCTGTCAGTGGTTTTATAAACACGACAATGCCTAACTGTGCATCGTAACACAATAATTTTGCGGGTTTTCGATCGATGGTTCGATGAAATCAATGGATGTATTGATTCGAGGATGGCAGACCTGATGACGATGTTGGAAAATCCGGTTGGAGCATCTGTGAAGAAGGTGTACGTAGAGGAAAATTGCCAAGAGGTCTGTAACGCAGTCTAGTCGTTGGCTAAACGTTTTGATTGAGATCAATTGTTTTCAGGAAATTTGCACGCAATGTGAAGCTCTCGGACAACGTAGCCCTTTGCGATATTTCTACTTGAGCTTGGATGTGGCGGTCTACAAATGTTCAGCTCCGAAATGCATGTATCCCTTTCGAAATTTCCGCTTCAAGAATTTTACGGAAAACACCGTCTACGTCTTTGTGAAGACCGAGGAGGGATCTCCTAATGGTGCTGCATGTGATAAACCGAATGATTTCGAAACAGATGTGAAAGTAGCAGATTCCAAGGAGGAGATCCCAACGAACCAGATAGCTGTACCGGATTTCGATTTAAGCTGCTTTGGCACATTTGACAGCATCTCAGAAGTGGAAGCTTATCCTCAAGAATATCAATCCTCCGATAGTTTGGTTGATCGGCAAAATTTTGCAGACGATTTGAAAGTGGAAGCCGTTCGATCCACTGCGCAAAGTTTCGCAGAACCTCTCGACCTGAATGGCATTGACGCAATGCTCGATGATTTGATCGCCTCCAGTTGTGACAATTACCCCGAACCGATGCCAATGAAAATCGAGAAAATATCACGACCGAGCAGTGTGGAGCCTAGTGAGTTTCACGTCATGGAACCCAAATGTGAAACTAAACCGGTTGTGGTCGATGTAAAGCCTCTGCCGAAGTTGTCGAGGTGCATCGAACAGATTCGAAAGAAGAGTGGCGGAGGGTTGAGGAAGCCGAAGGGGGGCTTCCCTGGCAGTACGGTGAAAACTATTGAATCACCTTCATTTCGGTTAAACTCGACGGCAATCTCACCAAAGGCTAAAATTTCCAAACAAGTGATAACATTGAAGCCCATCAAAGAGAGGAATGTCAATCAAAGTCTGATTTCGTTGGTTCAACACAAAGACGACATCCGTCCGTTGAGTTTCCTGGGGTCGCTTACTTCGTTGAATTTCAAAAAAGCATCTTCCTCGTTGATTCATCAAATTGTTGAGAAGACAAAGTCGAAAAAAACGTGATTTTTGGAGAAGACCCGGTTCGTTCATAGAATTAGATGTAATTATTTTAATTAATTTATTTTCGTCCGAAATAAAGATTTTTATAATTTGAATTGAGATTTCGGCAGAAGCTTGTTTTTTTCATTCATTTCGTGGATTTTTGACTTTGTGCACCAAAGCAATCAGTTCGAGTCAACTGAAAACTTGTACCAGATTTTCTTCTCGATCTAGCACTATTTAGTAGTACTAGTACTTCAGTCTTTTCAGAATAACCGGCCGATGATTTATTCATTGGATTCAATTATTCGACAGAGAAGTAACGGCTGTTTTTTCACGTTTCAACATTTGCACATTTCAAAATTGAAATAATCGTCTAGAGAGTTCTAGAAATTGCAAATATTCTACGTTGTCTTGAAAATAAATATTTTTTGTTTTTGCGGCGTTAACATTCTTGGTATGAGCCAAGATAGATGAGTGCTTCGTTTCTGACGTAACCACAAATGATCTGTCTAAACTTGTTATGACAGCAGAATTCAAGTCACATTATCGAGTTAATAGTGAAGGAGCTGGCTCTGTAGCTTGCACAGCAAAATCCAATGTTAACAAGAAAGTGATGGATTATGATCTGTCAATCACCGAGGCGAAGATCAACGATGACGAATACATCGATAAATTGATTGAAGAGGATATGAAAGTGAACACAAAAATCTCTGTTGCTTCACAGTCAACTTCAAGGAAGGTTTCCCGACTTCAAGAGTACTCTGATGAAGCCTTCATGAAAGAGGTTGGGTTGAAACCCAGCTCCATGTTTTACCAACACCACACGGCGAATGAAAGTGACGCTTATGATGACTATTACGATGTATTGCTCGAAGAAATCGAAAAACGGGATAAAGCTGAGGAAGAGAAACAGAAATTGCTTCTTCAGAAAAAATTCGAGTACCACAAAAAGCTGGTAGAAGATCCGAACGTTGATACTGATGAGCTAACGAAAATCTCCAAAGAAATCGGTGAGCTGATTGAAAGCGAGAAGAAGAAATTAAGCGGCCAACTGAAGCAGCAGCTGAATGAAAAATATGTGGAAAAGGCGGCCCTCAGAGATGCATTTGTGCAGGAGCTATTTTCGAACACCGACCTCGATGGATTGGATAGAGTCTTTGGAAATGAAGTGAAGCATTCCGTTGGTTCAGCACCACGAAAAATGAGCTATTCGGAATTTATGGGCCTTCCAAAGACGATCGAAAATGAACAAAATACCAAAATCGAGAGTTTAATTCGAAAGCGTGTGAAAACTCTGAAGGACCAGGGCAAGCTTGATCAACTCCCAGTGCCGATTTTGTTGAAAAACAAAATGGAGAAGACGATTCTGGTGCAGAAAATTCACAAAATACTTAGTCCGGCGTATTTGGCGAAACGAATCAACAAGATGCAGTACCGGCACCTCGCACGAGAGGTGACACACAAGTTCCACGAGGAGAATGACTATGGTGAGTGATGGTGGCCTCTTGCGATGTTCTGACTGTAATCATTGCTCTTCTTTCCAGATGAAACCCGCATTCAGAGCTTTATTAATGAGTGCTTGAAGGACCTCCAACTACGAAGCGAGTCTCAATAGTGATTTCAAACTACAAATTTTTTTCTTTGTTCAATTCTTATTGTTATCCAATGGTACACTGATGATGAACCGTTAGCTGAATTATTAATAAAATAACCGTTCACATCAAAACAGTTCTCTTTTGTTGTTTGAATATTCCGATTGGTTGGTCGTGCAGTACTAGATCTCTCTGTCAAAAAAGGGCGCCTCAGCGAAACTTACTTGTCAAACGTGCCATCCAAAGAATATTCAGTGTGAAATCGAAAATGTTTGCTCCGTTTTACTAATTTAATTCAGCCAGCAATCAACATCATGTCTGGAAGTCATTCTTCAAAATATGACACGAAATTCCTCATCGTCAAGTTGAAAGAGTATTTCAAACATTCCGACTTCAAAAGTAGCCTGCAGAAAGATGCCATAAAGGAGATACTGAAACGTGAGTATTGAATACAATTCGGTATTTGGTCGGCTGACATTTTCTTGGAATCGCTTTCAGAACGGAAAGATGTTTATGTCTCGATGCCAACGGGATCGGGCAAATCCCTGTGCTATCAACTGCCGGGCATGTTGCAAGCGAACAAATTGACGATTGTTTTTTCACCGTTGCTGGCGTTGATCAAAGATCAAATGGATGCTTTGACGAAATTGAAAATTCGAGCAGAGTCAATCAACTCAAAGATGGGCGCCAAAGAACGCGAAGGGGTACTCACCGACTTGCGCAGCACTAAGCCGGAAACGAAATTCCTGTATATTACGCCTGAACAAGCCGCCACCGAAACTTTCAAATCTCTGATGGAGCATTTGGTCAAGTACAAGAAAGTGGCTTATGTTGCCGTCGATGAAGCCCATTGTGTGTCGCAGTGGGGCCACGACTTTCGCAAGGACTACCTCAAATTGGGCGATTTGCGAGAGAAATATCCGTCAATCACGTGGATTGCTTTGACAGCAACGGCTTCGAAGGAAGTCGCTCAGGATATTTTCAAACATTTGAAAATGAAACGACCCGAAGAGTTCAAGAAATCCTGTTTTCGGAGGAACCTCTGTTACGACATCGTCTACAAGAATTCCATCCAGGATGACTTCATTCATTTGAAGCAATTTGCAGAGAAATCTCTCAAATGCGATGCGGATGTTAGAGACGTGAGTTTTAACCGGATTCGATTTGTTGCCTGTAACAGTAATGAGTTTCCTTTCAGAGTCGGAAGCCGGCTGGAATCATTTATTGTCGTACGCGGGACAATGTTGAATGCGTGGCCAATGGTTTGTCGAAGCAGGGCGTTGAGACACGGGCTTACCATGCCGGATTGAAGGAGAAAGATCGCAAAGAAGTGCAAGAAGACTGGATGGCTGGAAAATTTCCTGTTATCGCAGCCACTGTCAGTTTTGGAATGGGGTGAGTGACTTTCTCATTTCTTTTTCGATTTTCCATGACGGAAATTCCTTTGATTTTAGTGTTGACAAATCCAGCGTACGATTCGTCGTTCATTGGGATGTCCCGCAAAGTGTGGCTGGGTTTTATCAGGAATCCGGACGAGCTGGTCGTGATGGCAAAGAATCCTATTGCCGAATCTACTTCGATCGTGCTGCAGTCAGGTCCATCGACTTTTTGCTGAAGAAAGATTTGCAGAATGCGCAAGATGAACTGAAAAAGCAACGAGTGAAAATGTCGATGAAGGAGTTTGGAAAAATCGTTGAGTTTTGTGAGAGCCTCAGCTGTCGACATCTGTTGTTCTCAAACTATTTTGGTGACAAACCGCCAGAGTGTAAGAGACGCTGTGACGTATGCAAAGATCGAAAGAAAGCCGAAAAGGCACTAGAAATCTATCATCAACTGTCGCTGAATCATTATTCGGAAGCAGTGATGCCAGATGATGGTGCCGATTTGTATGGAGGAGGCCGACTGGGAGTTCGCGACGAGGAACAGTCATACGGCGAGAGCTACGACGAAGAATATGGATCCCATTCAAGATCCAATTCGTCGGGCAAGCAAACAGCAAATTTGATTCAACGGGAATTGGAGATGCGAAGGAAGCAGGTCGATTCCGCCAAAAGACTCGAAATGGAACCGTCAACCAGCATGTGTCGGGTGAAATCTGCGTCGGCTACTACCACAAAAATCAGTGGACTCACAATTAAGAAACGTGAGATGAATTTGACGATGCTGGCAGATTTGTTCAAAAAGAATTTGGAAATTTGTGCTGAGAAGGACATAAAACCGCTGCATCAACTCAAATATTGTGACTTTGAGGATATCGCTGTCGAAATCGAGTACGACTGTTTCACCAAAAATAGGGTCATGACAATGTACAATCGGTCATTTGTCCAAAAGTACCAGCCTCTGAAGAAGCACAACACAGAGGGCACACTGATTCCAGAGCTGAAAGACCACGTGCCAAAGAAGCGGAACGCTCGAGGTGGACATGCTCAAGACTTGAAGAGGAAATTGGACGAATTCATCAATGAGAATGGTGGGAATGTTGAAAATTCCAAAAGCAACGGGGTTGCATCGACATCGCAAGGACGAAGCCGTCTGAATGAACCCAAAAAAATGAAAAAGGATTCGATGGAACAGACGAGAATCAGTTCGTTTTTCATCAAAAAAGAAAAAGAAGACGATTTAGCAACGGATTTATCAAAAGTGATCGAAGCAAGCGACCCGCAGATTTCTGTGAAGGAAGAAAGTCCAGATATTTCGGATGCCGAAACTGAGATAGAGTTCCCCATCATCAAGCAAGAGCCTGTGGATGTACCGTGTGACGCAGATCGAGTCGAGCCAGAAGTGAACTCGGTCAAGCAAGAAATATTCGAAAATCTGAACGCATTGGCGGCTGAAATTTTTCCAAGCGCTGGAGCATCAGACGAGCTCACCCAGGCAGAACCATATCCAGAGCAGGATGATACTGAAACTGTGATAGACTTTCCGATCAATGATGTGGTGAAACGAGAAAAGTTTGAAAGTATTCAAGAAGTGGCTGAAATGATCGAATCGTACGTGGGAAATGAGGTGGTTAAAACAGAGCCAGTTGGGAAATCAGAGCCGATGGATGATTTTTCAGACACTGACACTGTTATAATGGGCGAATTGGACATCAATGAGATGATTGACCAAGATCTCAACGCCTATCAAACCGAAAACCAACCAAATGCCACCTCTCTTTGGGCTCGAAAGACGACAGCAGCACATTGTCCGCCTCCAGAGCTAAGGGATCCTTGCGCTATGGACGAAAGAATCTTTTCTGCATTTGGTCCCCTTCTTGAAGCTGTTGTTCCTCGTGTTCCTCCATCTCATCCACCACCATCCACACATGCATCTCCTCCTCCTCCACCACGCACACATCCATCTCCTCCACCACCACCGGAAATCACCATCTATGACCCAGTTCCTGGTACATCAACAATCGAACCCACAAAAATCTACAACCCAAGACCACACCGCCCCCTCATCGGCGCCCATCGTGCTAAAAGCTCAATGTACAAAGACGATGACACCATGGCTGAATACCGAGTTGATGAAAACCAAATGTTTTGCTCATCAACGCAAGTCAACAGTGAATCAGATGATGACGAGGGAAACAACTGTGCTGATGCTGATGCTGATGCTGATCTCTCGCGGATGATCGAAGAGAAAGAAATGCGGCTTGAATTACAAAAATCCAAGCGATTGGACGAGCTCACCGCCGAATATGCACAATTGACGGGGGATCCGAATGCAAACATTGAAAAAAAAATAGATATCAAGCAAAAAATCAATATTTTGATCGAGGATCGGAAGAGGAAGTACAAGGACGAGGTGGAACGGAATCTTCGCGAGAAAGAGAGAGCAAAAGATGAGCTACGCAACCAATTTGTGAAGAGTTTGTTCACCATCGACATTTTGCGTGAAATGGACACCTCCGAGGCGTTGGGAGGCTGTGCTTCAACGTCCTCAAACGCAACGGCGAAGAAGTACAAGCAAGAGGATTGGGATGCGCACAGCTATTCAATGTTCATGTATCGTTCCGTGCCCCAGAACCCAAAGACTGAATCCCAAATTAAAGTCGAACGGAAGATCCGGTCAACCATTCAACAGAAGTCGAAGGAAGGCAAAGCCAATGAAATCCCATCGAGACTCCAAGAGAAGGACAAAGAAGAGAAAGCGCTGCTAGCCAGAAAGATTGGCAACATATTGAAGCCATTCTATGATATGAATCGAATCGATAAAGTTCAATTCCAGATTATCAATCGGGAAACGACACGCAAGTTTCATGGAGAGAATGAGACCGGTAAGATATTTTGGCTTTGTGAGGTCTTTTATCCAATATTGATGACGCAATCCCTTTTTCAGATAACAACAGGATCGAACGGTACGTGATAAGCTTGATCGAAGATTACGAGAAGCAAAAACGTAAATTTCTTGAGGACAGCTTGAAAGACACAAGTGATTGAATCATTGAAACATCAGCCTCCCCATCAGTCGAAATACTCAAGGAAAAGATCGGTTTTTTGTTACTAATATATTTACATTTCATTAAAAAAAAATTAAACGATGCAATCAAACGATGCCTTTGATATTCACCTTCAGTCATTCAAACGTCTCTGAATCCATGGTAAGTATGTCGCAACTTTGGTATAAACGCCGGGGAAATTGTCTCTTGCGCACTCGTACCCGTACGAGACAATGCCAATGAGAACGTAGTAGTAGCCGGTTCGGGTTTCGGTGAGCTGTGGCAGCATCAAGGGACCTCCACTGTCACCTGAAATCAAAGCGGTTCCAGTCGACCAAAATCGTATACAACTTGAGCCAAACATTACCTTGACACGTGTCTCGACCACCGTAGCCCGCACAAATCACTCGATTATCAAACACTTGCCCCGGAAAATAAGTTTTGTAGTTCCGCTCGCAATCAGCCAGAGGGATGACCGGAACTTGAGCCTCACGCAAAATGGCAGACTGAGGTCCTTGAAAGGTGGTCGCACCCCAACCGGCGACAAAGGGTGTGTAACCCGTTAGATCCAATGACCGGAGCGGCTCATTCAGAGGTAAACAAATCGGTCGTATTTGATCTGAAAACGTTTCGTTAGCAGACAACGGGCGAATCGAATTCTATCAAAAACTACCTGAGAGTGGAGCTGTGTTGCGGAGCTTCAGCAACGCAATGTCATTTAGAATGATATTCGCTGCGTATTCCTCGTGAACGATTTGCCTCTCAATGATCATGTCGATGGGATTGGCTCCATCGTTGTTCGAATACAAATCGTATTCACCCAATCTTGCGATGTATCTGCAAAGGAAATGAGTCAGAAGC
The DNA here is from genome assembly GCA_027564135.1 of Lestremia cinerea. NCBI lineage: Eukaryota > Metazoa > Arthropoda > Insecta > Diptera > Cecidomyiidae > Lestremia > Lestremia cinerea. Next base: position 10,147 of record JANSTV010052616.1, read on the forward strand.
GAAAGATTTGGAGGACGATTGACTTACAAATTGCTGCTGACGCAATGGGCAGAGGTGATAACGTGTCGCAAGGTGATCAACGAGCCGGCACAGTTGAATTGGTAACCAGTGCTTGGAGGATTTCGATAGCCTAAGGCAGCTATCCACGGGTATTGACCGAGACGAGCTGGTCCTCCGCCAACGACTCGGGTTTGAGTGAAATTTGTGATTCCACACTGGTTGGAGGAGAGCAGCGTGGTGGCGATGGGCGGTGGTGCCGGAAGCTGGGGGTACACTGGTTGAGTTGGAGCCGTCAGGAACGGTTGAGTTGGACCTGCCAGGAGTGGTTGAGTTGGATTGAGCGGAACGGATGGAGGTGACGGCCCGACGATTGTTGTGGGAGTCGAAGGAAGTGGCGATGGTCCACCGGGTATGCCGCTGTTCAAACCCCCAAACACGAAATTCTGTTGGTTTTGCTGGTAAGGAGGGTAGGTTGTTCTGGCGGGGCAACACACCTGCAAAGCAATTTTCTGAGTTTTCGAAGAGAATTCAAATCGTAACAAGACTCACCCAATAATTCCGTCCATCAAATGCACAAACCGATTTCCTCACATACGCGCCAACGGTCACCGCCCCAATTCCGGTTGTGTACGTTTGCAACAGTTGAATATAATAGGCGCAGTTGGCATAATTGATGCAGAAACCAGGTGAATTGTCAGGTGTATAGCAATTTTGTGCTGTTGCAATCAATCGCAATTGAAGAGAAAGGAGAAAAAAACAATTTCCGAATGAGTGAAATCGAAACGAAATCGGCGACATCCGAAACGTTCGTCGGAGATCAGTCGCAAACAAAACAATTTTCAGAATAATTTTCTACCTAAATGAACAATTTTGATAGCCGTGACGTGATGATGCATTTTACGGTGAAATTTTTTTCGTATAAAAAATAAACAAGCTGTTGAAAATCTCTTAAATTTAGAATTGCCAAACCAAAATTTTTGATGTCAATTAGTTTTTCTTGCGTGGATTCGGTCTGCGATTTCGATTTCGATTCGGATTCGGTTTTCCTTTTGGTTTTGGTTTTTGCTTGGATTTTTGCTTCGATTTTGGTTTCGATTTTGCTTTCGGTTTAGGTTTTGGTCTTTGCAATCGTTGATTTTTGACCGGTCGTTGTGCATTGCTGCCAGCCATCGATTGCAAGATCATACCGAGGGCGCTACCTCTGGGATCAATACATGGGCAACCATTGGGCCCTTGACGCACAGCCAATCCTGCAATGGTGAATGAACCAGCACCACCTGGACTGTTTGGTGCGAACACTGGTGGCGGTGGTTGATTTGGCAGCGGTGGACAAAGTACGACCCCCGAAGGACAGTTGAGTGTGGGGAAGGTGGGGAAGGGTGAATTGGGGAAGGTTGGAGGCGGGTTTGGATTGGTTTGTAGCGTTGGGAAGGGCGGTAGCCCCGGAAAGGGTTGACCGCTCGGCAATGTTGGAAATGGTGGTAAGGGTGGAAAAGGTGGAGGAGGTGGTGGTGGTGGGAATGGAAGAAGTGTCGGTAGAGTCACTGTTGGCGGAAACAATGTTGGCGGTGGCGTTAAGGTGAACACAGTTGGGAATGTGAATGGTGGGGTTGAGAAAATGAACGGCGTTGTTGTTGTTCCGGTTCCGCTCGTAGTGGGTGGAAATGTAGCTCCCGGTCTCAGTGTGATATACGGGAACGGCGTCGGTGGCGGCGCACAAAAACTCTTCAGTTTCAACACGAGACATATTTTCAAATAAAAGTCTTTCATAAACATGATTCCTGATCGAACCGCTATCAACGCTTGTTGGCACTCTTTCACAGACACGATTTACCGGACGAACATTCACCGTCGATCAGTCACTTAATCAAATTTTCTGCTCGCATCACTCTCCACCGAATGCAACACACATCAACCGCAAGCGATTCGTTTCGTTCGACTGAAACATAAATAATCCATTTTCGGAATTTTATATGGAACCTTTGCGATAATTTGTGCACTTTTTCCAAACGCATTTTGTGAGCGACGACAAAAAGAAAGGGTCAACTGCAATTTGCATCCATTCAGCACAACACTGACAACTTCAATCGCACAAATATGTTTGGCCTTTGATTGTTTGTTTTTCTCCACGGCACCGGTTGAACTATTTTCACATTCGACGCCGGCTAAAAAAACCACGTGCAAAATCATTCAACGGATGACAATATTTACAAATTCATTCAAAATTACTGGAGCATCGTATCGTTGTGGAGTATTTTTCAAACAAATTGATTCTAATGACTTCATAATGAATGGCATGTGAACCGGAATGCTGCACAACAAAAACAAACAGCAGGCGGTGAAGGGCGTATGGTTTTCGATTTCGTCCAGAGTCTGATTGAATGTAAATTGATATCGGTTTTTGTGGGGTTTTCGCGATGAAAGTGTTTTCGAATGAAAGTCCAGTCACTCGATTCGGCTTCTCGCAGAGCATTCAAATTTCCTATCGAATTCTTCAAGATGCGAATATTCGGAAAATTCCTCTGAAAAACTGCGCAGCAATTTTAAGTGAAATGATGACAGGTCGCGATAAATATGAATTTGGTTGAATGCCGACGACCTTGGAAAGCACCATTTGAATCACAATCGGAATTGGGCAAAGTGTCGAAATGAATAATGACAGGGGAAAAACAGCGACCTTAACCGATATGTTCTGTTCTTAATCGGAATTTAATGCACTCACACAGTGTGACACAATGAATCATGCGTGAATGTGCGATCAATTGTCCAATTGGCAGTTTTTCACTCGAATCCCATCAACGAATGACCCAGATTTTCTGAAATGGGTTTTCCCTCATCGCGGAATCTCAACAAGCAGCATATTTCGATGACGCACAACCATATGTCGTTGAATGCAATCCGTGCGATCGATGTTGCATCTCGATCACAGTGCACTCCTGAAGCAACGTAACGAAATTCCCGCTGATCGAAGCGATCGTGCTTTTGAACTCCATCAAATGCACAGATCGCACAACAACTGAACTTGATGAATGATCATTTAGTTAGCGACAGATTGGTGTCAGCCATTTCGTACTTCCGTTGTGTGAACGACAGTGTAAATCCTCAATAAATTCAACGATCATTTTCGAATGCATAAAAATCGAACAGAATGGACGAGCAAAAACGCGAAACAATCAACTCGTAAACTTCGTTTGCGTCGTTTTGTCAACGGTGAGTGAACTTTCAACGGTTGCTCTGGCCATTCGTAGCGATGCGATTTGATTGAAAGAAAAGGAAATTCGATATTAAAAGTTGAATTAAAACCGGAACTATCTCAAAACTGATCTCCGTTGACTTTGAAATTCACGAAATTCCACTGAAAACACGATTCATTCGCCAACAAAACTCACCACAACAAACAGCAAATGCGCCAGCTAAAACGATAGCGATTCCAAGTATTGACAGCACCATTCTAATCGATCGAAATGTTTCGCGACAAATAATAATT
>JANSTV010052627.1:0-13632 GCA_027564135.1 Lestremia cinerea
GTATTTTGTTTGTTTTATGAAAGAAATTCGATTTAGTTTTCAACAATTCACATTGTGCGATGCGATATCAATGTGTTACGGCTGCTGGCTGCTGGCTGTTGTTGTTGGTTTTTGTCGATGATTCGATCGGTGCGGTACGGTGCGATGTGATGCGGTGCGATGCTACTGTTGCCATTGTTTTACGCTGAGAGCATCTGTTTCTTTGTTGTTTTCTTTTTTGTTTTTTCCTTCGATTTTTCCTCGCTTTTTCGTCATTTTGAAACGGTTTTGTCAAAGTGACAGCCAGCACAACAAGCGCGAAAAGCAGATTCATCGTTGGGTTCGCCGTCACTTGCAGCAGCGAATCGCCGCAAATCACGTACGTTGGACCGACAGGGATGCCTACAAGATGATCAAAATTTGTAGCCGAGTTCATCGCATCGCATGAAATATTTAAGATGCGATTTCTGTGCTCGTTTCTCCGCAGGCCGGTCAACTTCTTTGAACAGCATTTCGAATTCAATCGTAAATCCGTCAATGACAAACAGTAGCAGCTCGTATTACAAATGGCCAGCACGCATTCCTTGTCTCGGCGTACGTGACCGGTCGACGTTATTCAAATTCGAGCAGAACACAACTTTTCTTTGCTCGCTCGATTCGATTGGCTTTGAGCGCGAGCATGAGGCTCCGAAGCTTTGAGCAACACAGCAGTAGGCAGCTTTCAACAATTCGAGCGACATCTGTTAGTGTTATGCACGAGAGCTTTCGCTGAGAAGCTTCTTTTTGAAGTGAGCAACATATGTGGAGGAGGATTGAGGAATGAAAACACGGGAAAAATGTTCTAGGATTTATTTTGTCCTTGCTTCTATCAGTTCGGTTTGCGCTTCTTCTCGAAATGCTTTTCGATTCCTTCGGCAGATCCGAAACGCTTCTTGCAACCATTGCAGAAGAAATCCGCTGACCTATGCAATTTTTCCGAATGATCATGGAGGTCGTCGGCCTTTGCGAGAATTTGTCGACAATTTTCAATCGGGCAAAACAGTGAGGTGTGCGTTGAATGAACTTTGGCCATGTGACGTCGTGTGTCGAGCAAATTCGTGTAGGCCATTTTGCAGACGTCACACTGGAATACGAGGCCGTCGATCTGTTTCTCCTCGGGATGCTTGAAGGCAGTGTGACGACGAAGAGCCGTCTAAAATATCAAATCGAGGTCAAAACGTTTGTCTTCGCTGTCGTAGAAGAATTACCTTGTTGAGAAACGTGGCACCGCAAATGAGGCAAAGCATAAAATTCTCCCCAAGCAGCTCCGAATGGCGATTCAGCTGGTGCTCGTGCAGGATTTCCATCGTCCAAAAGTTCATGTGGCAGTAATGGCAGCTGAACCCGTGCTCCTTCGAATCACAAGGATGGTAGTTGGCCTCGACATGCTCGCTTATGTGCTCTCTGGAATGCGTTCGAATGGAAACAACTCATCGATTGGCTCCCCCCATGCCCGATTACCTCACCTCATTTTCATGCGGCCACCGCAATTGAAATCACAGAATGGACACTGCGCAACTCGCTGTTTATTTTCGTGCATCTTTTCGTTGTGCACTCGCAGGGATCGCGCCTTCGCGAATGTACGTTTGCAAAGATGACATCGATGTTCGCAGGACTTTGCCACAAAACCGTGTCGTTGAGTCATATGACAAACCAGCTGGTATTTGGAGGGATTTCCCCGGCCGCAGTATGCGCAGGAGAACACCCGCAGGAGTTGCGATTTGGAGCGCGGATTCGTGGTTTCTTCTGGATCATCTTCGCCAGATGAGAAAATACATTTCACCAATTTCGGGTCAAAGTCCGTCACGGCACTCTTGCTTTCTCGGACAACTTTTGTGAATGAAGCATCGGCGCAAGCATCGTCCGATTCCTCGGAAAATGAATCTGATTCTTCATTCTCGATGTCGCTGAAGGGCTCATTCGGGACTTCGGCCTCGATTTCAACTTTCGTTTTCGATTTCGCAGTCGCCTGAACTTCGGCTTTCTTTTCATTCGGAACCACGATCTCGATTTCCACTTTGGTCTCCGATTTGGATTTCGCGTAAGATTCGGATTTGATCTCTTGAAGTGCCTCAGATCGACTATTGATAGCTCTCCTTAAAAGTTCCACGAACGCCGTTGGCTCCATCGCATGCTCCTCAACAAAATGCTCGACAACGTTATCAACTAAAAGGAGCTCCTCGTCGCAGCTGGTGCATCTGACTCGATCGTCAAGCACTTGGAAGAAAATCTGCTCTTCATTCACAAAGACCGCCGTCAAGCGGTGCTGCTGCGTCAAGTGATTGTCATCGATCGTCGATTGATCATCGCAAAACTTGCAAGAACCCGCTCTCTCATCGTTCTCAACACAGCTATGATGCTCTTCGCGTCCGAAACACTGGCAGACAGCGCAATACGCCAAATTCCCGCAGACAATCCGATGAACCGCTTTCGGTGCATGAACCGAGTATTTTCGATTGCAAAAATCACAGTGAATCGTCTGAAGGTCCAACGCCTGTGGGTCATTCACCTCTAGCGATTTGCTGATCACTTGGAACACCTCCCAACTACCAACGCAACGGAGCAAATCGAACGCAGAGAATTTGTGGTAAAACAGAAAATGATTGAAAAGTTTCTCGAACTTGAAGTGGGCTGTGCATAATCGACAATGGACCATCGTTCGTGACGTGGTGAATATTTCGGTAGGCAACTCTTTCGCGTGGTGAACGTCAATCAGATGCGGTCGGTACTCCTCCGTCCGCATCCATTTCGAGCAAAACTCGCATTTTCTTCGCGAGTGAACCTCAAAATGATGGCACTCCAACTCATAGGCAGTGTTGCATTCGAACGAGCATTCAGTGCATTTGGCGGGAACCGTGGCTGCTTTTAAATAATTTTCATTCGTGAATAACCGCTTTGAGATTGGACAATATCTGAGTTCGTGACACGTCACATAATGTAACGTCAATTTGACGGGCGACAAAAATTGGTTCTCGCAAATCAAGCATTCGTATCGCTGACCTGCTGCTCTGATTTCCATCGTATCGAGGCCATTTCTCATTGATTGGAATAGCCTTTGAATCGCCACCGATGCCATATCGATATTGTTCGCCTGCAAAATGAAAAACAACGATTAGGTTAGGTGTGGACGATCTCAATGGCCCATTATCGATATTCGAATTGCAAATTCACGAAATTTCGTGGTTTTTCATTCAAAAATTGATTACTTACGCAGCGAATCAAAAGGCATTACGGAGACAACCAACTCGCACAATGTTATGATGGAGTGACACTAACGCACAACGTGTGCCTACGTTTGACAGCACGTGTGTCCCTCTCGAAAATTTCTCGTTGACTCATCTGACATACGGCACCGCATTCGCTCGCACTCCGAACGGATGGGCCAGATAAACAACATGACTTTGCGACAAAATGAGTTTTTTCATTCGTTTTTTTTTATTAAATTAGGTGAATGTAAATTGTGGAGCCCGCGCGGGCATTTAAAAAATGTTTTTTTCTTCTTTTGTTTCTCGTGATTTTTGTTAAATTAATTTAAAGATTAAAAAATACATGAAACGAAAAAGAGATGTTGCTTCCTCCGCTTTTGTAGTTCTTGTTTCCTAGGAATACGCCATCAAAGACCGGTTCCATGCCGTCGATCGAGTGTTAGGCAACGACGTCCTTCAAATCGGCCGGCATATCGTTCTTGGGATGTTTGTTTTCGAAGTGTTGTCTATATGTTTTCGGATCGGGCATTTGAGCCTGCGTTGAGTAAAAGGGGTCGGAAGTTGGGTGAGTTATTGTGCGATTGGGGTCATGATCTTCGAAGCGAACTCACCTTGCAAATAGTACAACAAATCACTAACGCCTTCTGGGCAGCCTTCCTCTGGTCAGTCGAACTGTGTCCTTGTTGTTTCTTCATTTTGGCCGCCTTCTCTTGGGCTTTGGCTTGAGATTGAATTTTCTGGTGTCCACGAGCCATTCTACGGAAAGAAATCGTAACGATCAATAAATATAGTTGAGCTATGATAACCGTTGCGACGTGGCAGGTGAGTCTTGCTTCGGTCGTCTGGCTACATCAAACGCACAGACCCATTTAGAGGTTATAACGTGTGAGGAACAACAACTGCCAAACACTATCGATATTTCATTCGTTGGCTTATCTAATTGTTTTGACGATCGGAAAGGCTTTTCGATTAGTTTTGCGCTGCGAGCAAAAACACTGTGTCCACCGTGGCTATTGCACGAAGCATACTATTTCCACAGAGCAACGACGTAAACAATTGGAGCAAACAGAAACCCTCACAGACATCGATCGAAACGAAATGAAAAAGTATTTCCGATTTGAATAAATTTCTACAATTTGTTGCTGACGCAGCGTCGGAGCCCACCTCGAAATCCATGATGTGATTTTCGTTTCGCTAGATAACTGTTTGTCGGTCAGCACGACCGAAATAGAGAAACTAGAAAGTGATTGCTCGAGAATGGTTTTTGAACTCGAAAAGTGTACGAGGTTCGGTTGACAGTCGCTCGCATGCGATTTTTACATTGGCCAAACTTTCGCAACAAAATTGTCTCGAAAGCGAATCGATTCACTTGCATTCCAGAATGCGTTCAACTTACCTTAACGCTAATTTATATTTTGGCCGCGGTTTTGAATTCAGACACGGATCGCGTTTCGAAGGAATTAATAAAAACGAAGAATGGATTACGTTGTTCGCCCGAGAACTGAGAAATGTGAAGTTGCTGAGTAAATGCGAGATCGAAATCGAACGAGTGAAGGAAATGTTTTTGGTTGCGGCATCGGCTTCGGCGCTTGGGCGGCGCGTGGTGGGTTTGGTGAGAAACGATTTGAATTGACCTCAACTTGCGGAACAATCAATTCGAAGTGTTGATAAATTCGATAGAAAAATCAAAAATATTTGAGGTTTTGCTTCAATTCTTTATTTTACACTTCGTCTTCGTTGAGCAGCATATTTGGAATTCCGTCGGTTATTGGGAACACTCGTCCAGTTTCCGGACATTCCAGGCTCCCTTCGATGATGTCAATTTCGAGTAAAAGTTGATGGAGTTTCAGCAAAAATTCACTGTCCGACCGTCCGTCCACACCTGGGAGTTCGACTGGGATATCCTCCTCGCGGCCGACCTTTTTGGCGAAACATGAAACAACGACAAATAATCACAAAATGTTCAATCGGCTCTAATGCCAGTGGCTCGTCAGAACATACCGTTACAGCTGCTTCATGAATGGTTCCCCAGTCCAATCGCGGGATCAATCGCAGTATAAAGTCCGCATTGAAGTCTATCGACACCGATTTCTTTGATTTGATCTGCAATGAAATGAATACCGTTTTTGTCAATCCATCCAGTGGACCACCGATCGGCACGCGCTTATACTCACACTTAACTTCAGCGGATATCCCACTTTGACACCTCGAATACATTTCGAAGTTAGAAACGAGTAAGTCAGCAATTTCATTTTGTCGTTGGTTGATTGGAATGAGTGTCGAATGAAAATGAAGATTCTTGTTTTGTTTGAGACGAACTCGATACTCGGTCCACGTTCTCGCACACTTTTGTATTCACCGAACTGTCACTGAAAATGTGCGACGTTACATTTTCACCACAGCGTGCCCGATTCGTCGCCCCGTTCACCTCACTGCAGTCGTTTATTTTGGCATGAAGTTGTCAGCTGCCCTTCCCATTTATTTACCTCTGTTCATCTATTGCGCGATTGATGATTTTTTGCCAATCGATCGTGCGGTCGCGAGCATAAATGCTATCGAAACTCGATTAAACAGACGTGATTACATAAGATTTATCAACGTAATTATTGTTTTATTGTTTGGTTAACATTTTTTTTCGGTGAATTCCTTGAATGATTGGTGAATGAGCGGCTACGGTGCAAAATTATAGATACAAATTTCTACAGATTCCTCAGCGAATACCTCCTTCAGTTGATCACGAACCTTTTCCCAGACCAGGCCATCCAATCCACAGCCAATCCGAGGTAAAGCCAGCTTAGTCACGCCATTAGCTCTCTGTTGGAAGTCAATTTGAAAATCAGTCATTTCTTGAAGCCCTCTCAAACCAATCAAACTAACCATGTGTTCCTTCATGGCTGTCAGAGATGAGAACAAATCGCGATATGTCGGCTTGCCCCACGAACTGTCCTTGGTGACCAGATTGTAGATGAACCGACCGTCGTGTTTGATGACCGCCACTCCGCCAGTCTTCACATTTTGGTCTTTTAGTTGCTGAATTTGACCAAACTTGTTCCTACAGGCGAGACTCAGTTCAAATCTAACGATCTGAAAATGGCTTTTGCTGAGCAATTTACCGGAATATAGCGGCAATGCCTTTGCCCAGCTTCATATCAGCGGCAACGCAATGGCCCAATGCGTATTCGCCAGAGGCAGCAAAGAGATCCCCGGTCAATTCTTTGAAAACAAGCGATTCACTCATTTTCGATTGTGTATTCGTTTTATTCGCGTGGTTTTCAACTTGATTGAACGAATTCGCGTCGCAAAACGTGCACTGCGAAGTGAGGCGAGGCGACGCATAGCCGGCTTTTGAATGTCATTGTCAAACAGCTGATGTTCTAGTACATTGCAAGGATAGCCATTCGTTTCACATTCGGCGAATACACAGAAAGGATAGTTCATCGATTCATTAAAATCCACAGATTTTCTTTGGATTGTCCTAAGATGTCATCCGTTTTGCAACGATGCCTCCGGAAACTACCGAAATCGACAAATCCCCTAGATCATCGAGGACTTTGCCGTCTCAATGCGGAGTTCGCCGGATCGAACAACTTCGTCGAATTCAAACGTAAGTGTCATCGGCTTGCCCATCATCAGATCTCATTTCGCACGCTTTCGCTTCAACCAAATCATTTTGTTTTCGCATAGCATTTGTGATAATCGAAACCATTTCGGCAGAGCACAATTAAAAATAAAACAAAATTTACACTTCGCTTCATTATCATCGCCGCGACGCATAAATGACAGCAAGACGATCTTATCAAGACCGACGACAAGAAGTAAGCACCCGTGCAATCATTAAATCCAATATTTATGCATTTTTTGTTTGTTCGCGAGGCTGTGTGTTCGATTATGGGGCTTATCAATGAAGCAGTGGCACAGAGTGCCCTAAGGAGAAGGGCTTTTAAGAGGAAGGATCCACTTACTGACCCATTTTCTGCAGGGTCGGAAACTTATCGAGGATCTCACAAGCCGAATGAGAGGCTTGATCGGCCAGAGTGGCAAATTGACCCCCATTCACTTGCGACGCCTCTGCCCTGAAAGAGCTGTGCCGTTGATTGTACCGTTGATTCGCTTCGCTTCAGTGTGCGCACCAGTCGCTCTAATCATTCTTGATCTTTTCTTGTCAGTTAAATTGAGATTTCTCGTTCAGCGAACAGGCTAGGCGTTCTTGCTCTTCCTGGAGTATCTCCTTGCAAACGGACATTTCACACAACCATAGCATCGAAGATGAGTCACAGTCCAGGTAAACTTTGAGGTGTCATGAAAAGTCTTTCAACTCCTAATCCCATTCCATCTGATTAGATAATCACCAGTTGGTTGCGGTCGAAGAGGCAAAGCGCTTCATGGCCGATTGTTTCGTTGCTTCTAAAACGCCAAAGGATCATGCAGAGCTGATGGCTGACTTACTGGTATCGGCTGATTACCGCGGTCATTTTAGCCACGGAATGAACCGTCTGGAAATGTACGTCAACGATTTGCATCAAGATTCAATTGCCGGCGGAGCCTCGCCGACGGTGCTGAAGGAGACGCCATCTACCGCATGGGTGGACGGGAACAATGGCTTGGGTGCCGTTGTTGGGCGTTTCTGCATGGATTTGGCCATTAAAAAGGCGAAAACCGTTGGTGTTGGTTGGGTGTGCGCCAAGAGATCGAATCACTACGGAATCGCCGGTTGGTACACGATCCACGCGGAAGAGCAAGGTCTTATGGGCATCTCAATGACCAACACATCGCCCTTGATGTGTCCGACCCGAAGCAGTGAGGCCGCTCTGGGCACGAATCCAATCAGTTTTGCAGCACCGGCCAAAAATGGGGACAGTTTCGTGCTAGACATGGCGACGACGGCCGTGGCTGTGGGAAAGATTGAATTTCAGCGACGGAAGGGCGAACCAATTCCAAGCGGTTGGGCTCAAGGACCTGACGGAGAAATCACTACGGATGCCGAAATAGCGTTCAACACGTCTTGTCTCATGCCATTGGGCGGTCCAGAGATCACATCCGGCTACAAGGGCTATGGCTTGGGTTCACTGGTGGAGGTCTTGTGCGGTGTCAGCGCTGATGCCAATTACGCGACCAAAGTTCGAAAATGGACTTTGACCGGGGCTGGGGGTGACGAAGCCAACCTTGGTCAGGTGTTCATCGCCGTTGATCCTGAATGCTTTGCTCCTGGATTCACTGATCGAATGTCCGACTTGAATGGCATTCTACGCAACATGCCTCCGGTAAGCAAATCCTTGTTCAAATTCACCCGAATGTTTATCAAATGCCACATCTTTCCAGGCCGATCCGACAAAACCGGTTCTAGTGCCCGGCGATCCTGAACGCGAACACATCCAAAAGGTCGATCAGGACGGCGGCATTGGCTACCACATCAACCAAATCCAGAACTGTGATGCACTGGCCGAACGGCTCAAGATCGTTCCAATCAAACGCCGCTAAAGTGCCAATGAAAACGCCACAACGCAATCAATGATTGTTATCTGTTATATGATTTATTTAATTGTTTCTCAATTTGATTAAATATTTGTACTTGTTCTATTGATTCAATCATTACATTAAGTACAATAATGGTAATAAAATATTTTCACTATTTACAAATTCTAAGACAATGTTTGTTCATCATGTGTTCCTTCATCATTAAATCATGCTCCTCTCCATTCTCCTAACATTTTGTTTTTCTTCAATGTTTTTGCTTTTGTTTTTGGTTTTGTTTTGGCGTTATTGATGTTGTCTCGAACTTTGTAGATTTTGAAATGAAAAACCAAAAAAAGAAAAAAAACAATCGACAAAACAAAAGAGAGAAAAATGAAATGCATTTTGCAGTATTTGCACGATCCATCGATAAAAAACGTAATGAAACAAATTTCGGGTTATTCGGCGTCCACACGGCGTCCCTTAAAAATCTACGATCGGATGCTAAAAACACTTTTTGTTCTTAGTTTTGAATCAATTCGCTACTCCAGATTCGACCACAATTTTCTCGATTATTGTTGTTGTTGTTGTTAGGAGGTTGCCCTAAATGGCACCTGCGCAGTAAATGCTCTCTTGGGGGAATGTTTGCTCGGAACGATCGTTCGATCATAAACATGGGGTTTTGCGCAATGTGCTTCAGATGTGCCATTGGAATTCAATTAAAAATGGCCGCATCTTCGTGGAGGATGTGCTGCATCGCATGCATCTGAATCGATGGGCTCAAAGGCTCAGCGAATCTCCAGCAAAATGTGGAAGACCTAATTCGGGTCAAATGTTTTTCTCTTCCATTTATTTTTGATGCACGAAATCGTCTTGTCCGTACGGTTTCGGTTTTGAAAAATGACAAAAAAATCTCGTCTTAACATATTCTTAAACTAAATTTTTGATTTCGTCCACTTTCAGAGGGTCACACCCGCCTCCTCGAAAAAAAAACGACTCTAACGATAACCTATGCGGGGAAAAATGATTCAGAAAATTTCCTAATATATTTATTCTATATTTGGGCCCATTTGAAACCTCATAAAATGTTGTTTGTTTTTCTCATTTACTTTCGTAGGTATTTGGTTGGTTGATCGATTGGCGGTTAGCCAATCAGCTGATCGGAATCGCGTAAAAATATCGTACAAATTTATTCCGCAGGGGGATTGCGGATGGCAAGTGCTTGTGATGTTTTGTGATCGCTGTGGAATTGATCGAAATAGAAATTGAATATGTCTGGTGGTCGATTGGTGGTGGTTATGGTGGTGTGTTGTTGGTTGGTGGCTGATCGAAATGTAATGGAAGATTTCGAATGAATGGAGACTCGATGTGTTCGCCAGCGTATCGGCTGGGGCATGCCGAACGATTCCGTAATACTATTGGTAATTGGTTGACTGAATTGTGTGAAACGGTTTGTTATTTTCTACATTCGTCTATTTTTGTAATCAAATTCTTGAATGCTGGTTTGTCATTCGGATAACTGGCTAACATGTAACTCTTAATATTTGTCCTCGTTTTTGATTAGTTTTCTCAAAGAACCAACTTGTATTTTCACTAAGATATAAGCTCTACAAAAAAAAAAACTCTCGCTGACAATCACATGAATTGATTTTCATCCCAGTTTCCCCTTTTTCTGACTCCTCTCCTGGCAACTACATTCACATGTTTGCTCCTTCTTTGATGATATCTCTTCCGGAAAGACCCTCGCATGATTTCTGTGTGTGGAAGCTATGAGTCATTTCCGTCGAATGGGATCCATTGGGAATAACTGTGATGGATTTGCGATAAATCAAAAGATGCCAATGGCATGTTGACACGATGACGCATTGCCACACGGCTGTGGTGGCAGATGAACTGTTAAATACTCTTTCTCTCAACATTTTTAATTGCTGATAAGGCACTGCATTTTATTATTATTATTATTCTTTTGTTTAAAAAGGATTTTCCATGAATTTCATTTTGGATGCACGTTCGATTCACGCCTTCTGCATCGAATCGAATCGCGTTGAAGTTATCGGGCTTTGAGCGAAATGAATCGGTTCGGTTCCGCGAGTGATGAATTTGTGCTAGGATGTTTGGTATCTCATCCAGTCGGAGCTCATTCAGGTGCCTCACGGAGTGAGTTCCGTTTCAATGACTCGACTCAACACGGGTTCTCAATTCCATTCGGAAGTGGTTCTGGATAACGCTACATCAACTCCGTTTCAGCCCTAGCGGCTGATCTCCTCAAGTGAATATGATCCTTCATTTGATTCTTTTGGCAAATTTCTCGTTTGTTTTTTGTTTTTTGTATTCTCTCTTTTGGAGTTGTAACTCTTAAACACTTAACTTTGATTCGACCTTAAGGTTGCTAGTCTTTTGATTGAAAATTAGTGAGAAATATTTTGACTAAACTCCTTCTCATCATCAACGTCCATGGTCATCGTCCATCGTAATCATCAACGTCTCAATTATAATGTAAATACCATATGAATATTGTATTAATTATAAAACAAAAACGAAAAACGAATGGCATTGTTTATGATGAATTTCTTGTTTGGATTTGAATATTCAATTAAAAATTGTGTAGAACCTATTCGTAAATTTATCAGTTGTAAGTTAACTCAATTTCAATTTCGTTTGTCGCACATTGGAATGCGTGTCGCCCAACACAACGATCGATTCGAGAGACGCACGCGAATGGGTGCATGCGGTTGGCCACTAACTGCAAGGACATCGGACCCTCTCTCGCTTGCGATACACCAAACCCCTGGGTGGGGGCAGGACGAAACCTTGGCCTTGACCCGATGAATCGGCCGTGCGCCCCATTTCGAGTCGCCTCACGCCATCGTCGCCGACTAATTTCTCTTCCAATTTTTCTTCTCTTGCATTTTTTGTCTCTTTTTGAATCAATTTTGAATTAAAAAAAGGCACATATAATTTATAAGTGTTGGTTTTGGTTTCCATCATTTTTTTTGTTTCCTAAAAAAATTAACTATCGATTTTTTGGTTTTGTTCTAAATGGAAATTCACAAATCAACTACAATGGCGGGCGCGGAGTCTTAGCTCCTGTCCCAAGGAAGTCTATTTTTCTGTGACAGACAGATTTGATTCACTTTAACATTTTCGACATTTCGACTACGCTAGTTCAACGGGATTTGTTGAGTGGATTTATAGACTTGGTTTTCAACGAGTTCACTAAAATGAGTTGCGAAAAGTACATTTTCGTCATGTAAGATGTGTGGGAATGTGAGTGTGTAATGTTTAGATGTGTGTAGACACTGTCTAGAGGAGGGAGATGGGAAGACGCGAAGTCTTTGATGAATGATTTGCTCTTTGAGCTGAGTACTTTGAACTTTTCACATAAACTCCTGTCGAAGCGTGGCAATCGAATGTGGCAATGGTTTTGTTGTCAAGACCGCGTTCATCCTAGCGAATGTCACTGAAGTAACTACTGCTTGTCGTCGACGGGGAATCGGTGGATCCGTAACTTTCGGCGTAGGCTGGAGTGAATGGCTCACCGATTTGGGTGTTGAAGAGCGGACCTTCAAGTGAGTCACCTGTTTCCCAGGGCTGTGGACTCAGTGGATCCGTTTCAGAGCCGAATAACTGATCGATCGGACTGTCAGCCGCATTGAAGAAGATCTCGGAGAACCGGCCGATTTCAGTTGAGCCAAAAGCTTGTTGAAAACCCGGCAGCGGAATCACATTCTGAAAGTTAATGTCCGATTGTTATTGCCGATCATCCCCCTTACATAATGATCTACTCACTCTCAATTCGGCTTTATTGTCATTCGTTTCGTCCGGCTCACTCTTGATTTTACGCTTTTTTTTGCTCGGCACAAAGTCCGCTTCCAGCACGCCGTAATGTTTCTAAAATCGAACCATCGCCATTATTTCGTTTCAGATGGCAGGCATCGTCAATCACTTACCGAAATGTTGTGATCTTCGATTTTTTTCGGAAGCTCTTGCTGGTGCAGTTGTTGTGGTTGTTGCGGCAGTTGATTTTGCTGCTGGTGTTGTTGTTGTTGATTTTGCATTAACTGATGCAATTTCTTGTCGGTTTTGCGGCTTTCCACGAACGATTTGTTTGCATGGAAGCCATTGGTCATCGTGTCCGAAACGGGACTGTAGCCGAAATCAGCAGCACCCAAATAGTCAGAGCTTCCACATCGATCACTTCCGTTGCCGAATCCAATCGACGCATCGACATGATCCTGCCCGAAGATTGAGCCTGGCATCTCTGTCGCTAGCATCTGATCGAGGACGAACGGAAAAAAGACGAATTTATTTCAAAGTTGCGAAAAATTTCGCATGCAAAAGTGGCGCTGCATCTGACGCTACAACGGTAAATATTTGACGTTCGAAGAAACGTTTTCGTTTGCCATTTGGGCCATGATTATTCTTGGCTTCAGCAACAGGTGGTTGCTCGCCTGAGTGCGCTACGTGCGACCACCCAAAATGTTTGTACATAAGCGCGCCAGTTCGTTGTGCACATACCACACCAGCACACAGACGTCGTCGATACCAACACGCACCCATCCACTCAGACGCACGCGAAAACCCACTCACAATTCGAAATGTCAAATTCAGTGATGGGGGTGTGTGCGTGAGTATGTGCTCGGTCCGTTTCGCTTTGGCTTTGGGAGGGAATATCTCGATCGATTTGAAGAGCTTTTTGGAATAGTTCGCGAAGGGGGTTCATTTTGGGTGTTGGACGTGCGTTTCATATCGAGGATTGTTCAAGGACTATTATCCGGAATCGATTGGAAATGTCATTGTTGTGACGCACGCCGTTATGGCATACGCGACCGTACGACACAACAGGACTTCCAGTTGAAATGACTTGGAAAAATGACATTAATTGCAGTGTGCGTGTGTAGGCCGTGTGACTGACTACTCAATGAAATGACATTACATTGTTGTGAGCGATTAGTAT
>JANSTV010052638.1:0-13630 GCA_027564135.1 Lestremia cinerea
GGAACTTGGACGGCGGTTATCAAACACCATTCCGCAATCACTGCGCAAAGCGAGTTCACCACAAAATTGAATAATTGAAGGATCGGTTCCACCGGCTAAAACCTATGTTTTCTGTGTGTAATGTGCTGCAGTTTTACTCATCGAATCTGCACGAAATTACCAAATTCCGAACATCGTTCAAGTTATTTGATTCTATGCGTCACATAATGTGGAATCTGATAAATTCCAATTAAAATCGATGTTTTTCAGCCGTTATTTGACGTGTCGGCTGCAGAGCATGAGCAGCTATGACAGTGTCGACCCGATCGTAATGAGGCCAAGAGCTGTATATGCCACGGATGAACTGGAAACAAGGTCTCACCCTGACCTGAGCTCCGAAACTGCTGACGTCACATGAACGTGACACCAGACCTGAATTCCAATCCGCGGTATCTACTCCATTTCTCTGTTTGTCACAACGATATCACTTTCATTCCATCGGACCTTCTCAGCGTAATCCAATTAAAAATTGAGAATTCGAAATTATTTTCCACGGACTTTTCTCAATTTCGAATTGAGAATCGTGTTAATGAAAACGGAAAGTGCGAATAAAACGGAAGAGACACAACGAAAGCAGTGGAAAGAGAGAAAGAAAAACAACCAAAAAAATAATAGGAAAGCTATTTCGGAAAAAGCAAACACACATTTCGCAAACAATGATAAAATGAAACATGTAAATTTTGCCACTAAAATTCCATCCACCACTCACCGTTGATTTCCTCATCGCATTGAGACAGTCGACGAGTCGCATTGATAAAAGCCTGGATGTAGCAAACGTTCGGCTGGCACCGAATGCTCAGCTAAGAGGAGAGGAAAAGAATAACTTTTATCATTGACGTCATCAAACATTCAAGATCTTGTGCACAACCACACTCTCACACTCATACACACAGACACACACATACAAATACACACCAACAGAGATACACACAGCAACAACTACATCAGCATAATACGAGCCACCGAGAGTACACACATATTTGGCAAAATGGTCGTGTTCAGCTTGAGACCATGGTGGCATTGATCTGATGGTATCTTATGTAATGCATTATAACGACATAGACAGCAGGCACACTGATAACAGTCACTTGAAACATAATAAAGTAGGGTTATTTCCGCTCCGACGAAACTTTATATTGTAGACTATTAACGAAAGCCCAGACGAGATGTTTAATTTCTTGAATGAATCTCGAGCGATCTGTGATTGCTCGGTCTCGATTCTTGATGTATGCATCTGAGGATTCCATTGAAACTTCCATCAAGGGTGTATGGTGGATGGATAACGGTTCGTCGTCCCGAATTCTCGTCAATCAAATGGATTGCGAGCGACTCTTGAAGCTTTGATGGCATTGCGACGAACAAGTCGCAATTAAATGGCATTCCAACAGCACTCCGAAGAAAAGTGAATAATGAATGTGCTATTCAGCGGATATATTGACAATTCGAATGGGGTAAATTGGAAAAGTGATGCGGATAAATTGGCTGACTGTCACATTTCGGTTGAATCAATAGGCCCGAAGGCACGCACACAAGGTAGTGGATCTAACGAATGCTATCGCCTCAAACGGAACACTCGAACATTCCTCGAGCTTATTGCCAACGTCACTGAAGCATGCGATCAACACTGTGTCGCCCCGGATGGGCTTGCTCAAACGTATTCGGTTTCATTTTGAAACACAAGCTGTTGTATTTTGTTTGGAGGAAAATTCTTTGAAATATTTTCATCGATGGACGAGAGGAAGCGAATCGAATGGAGGTTGTGAAAGGTAAGCTAGAAAATGAATTTCCGCCTCAGGTCGACGGCAACCTCAAATTCTTTTCATATTCCATCAATTTGTCTTGTTCGGCAATATTTACCAACCGAAAGAATATCGATGTCGTTCGATAGACGAATCGCCTGCGAAGCGTTCCTCGAGTGACAGAGAAATGTCAAGGAAAGAAGACGAACAAGAAAGTCAATGGAATACTGTTTGGATTGAGGGATAATGATGACTCATTAGAATCCATTTGGGCGGAAATTCAAAGGTCGACGGGGTGGATTGAACAAGAGATTGAAAGATTCCATTATCCTTTAGCATAATATCATGTTTGTTCAAGTCGCCATCATCGTCATGTCATACGCGAAATGGCAACAATGTCAACGGAAATTTGACATAATCCAATTGAAAAAAACAGCCCCGGGAAAGAGTGTTTTTCAATTAAATCACAAAGCTTTGTGCTGAACAGCCGGAAATGACGTTGACAGGGCTGTCAGACAGAGTGCATGCAACGCATTTGATATTGGACGCCGATAGGGAGCTTCAATGGATTCGACCGGAACATTTCGGCCTTTGATCGTCCAGTTAATTTCGCAATGACATCACCCACAGCATTCGAAACCAGCTCACGAATCGCTGTTGATAAAGCTTATCGAAGCACTTCAAGTTAATGAAATTAATTTTTCTCGATTTCGCTGTTGTTCCAGCCATTTCGAATTTGCATTGGTGATTCGATGTACGTGCTTTGAATTTAAAATGGGCGGGAGGCTTGTTTTTCAAGGGATTTCGCGATTCGAGCGACATTTCAAATGTTTGTGATTTTTCCCAAACATGGAATGGCGTCATTCGATATTGATTATTGGACGATGATTGAAATGCCAGGGATTTCCAATCGGAAAAATCCTTTCAACTTTCAACGGTATTCCAATATGTTTCGCAATCCGTCTCTTTGATCATCTGCCCGCAACAGACGCATTCTTTCTGACAGTCCACAAAGTAACGAGCACCGACACCCGCCACTCCGTTTGCCGACAAGAACTTTTTCCATCATTTTTCCCGTTTTTTATTTCAATGACTCTCCACAGCGCTTATCATTCATACGACTAGATCCGCCGAGGATGTTAGCCAGAAGGATGAAAATCGATATTAATGGCCGTCAAATGGAGAGCAGTAACATGGCCAATAACCGTTGATGAAACCATCTGGAAGGATAACTACCACTGAGTTATTCGCCATTTCCCGCATCTCATCGAAATTAATGAAGGATTTCGCCCGGAAATTATAAAGTCGATAAAAATATCGTACCTGCTGGACGGTCAATAGTCCCCGCGCAATCAGACAGTTTATTGTCAGCGATCTGGTCGGTTACGATCCAATAACTTGAAGTTTAACGACGAGTTATCCCCTCGTCCGTTTTCCCCGCGCATAATTTTTACGATCGGCCATTCACCGTATTGGATCTAAATTTTGAATGAAGCTCTTAATGTGCGTCTTGATAATTCATCAATGTCGTGATCAACGCCATCAACATGGTCATCATGGTCAGGCGATAAAACCGAAATCGAATTTGGAATCGATGGGATTTTGCATCGATGAGTCGCATCCAAGGATGTCTAACGGAAATGATTAAAACGAAAGAACCGTTAAGCCATCAGAATGTCTCTTGGTTCGTGCGGCGATTATGAAAATCATCAAAAGTCATCGAGGATTATTTCGTGTAATTCACTTTGCGATTATTCGATTTACTCGAAAATCAATGTTGAAACAAAGATTTTGATGAAAATGTTTGTTTCCTGCAATCAACCGTTGATTGAGAATAATCCACTTTGGTTGCAAGACAAGCGCACATGGAAGGGGATCAAAGAGCAAAGAATAGCCGAGCAATTTCATCGGAGAGATGCCATTTTGAATATCAATCTAATCCAATATTCTCTTTCGCAGTCATTAAGCTTTGTTCAACCAAATGTTTATGGCCTTTACAGCATGAATGTGCCCGTCGAAAGCGACTGGCAGGCGGATCGAGACCGTGTAATGTTTCGGAACATCCGCAATACAATACACTGCCGTACAGCATTAGCGTCCCATGATGTATAACGATATTGCGGAAATCACAATGTGTTTGATTTTCCCTCCTCTCGCCGCCCCGATCGTTGACGACAATCGCCCACATTGTCCTCGCGAGCATTTCAAGCGTTTTCCCACTTTGAATCAACGTGGGGTAGGATCATCAGCAATCGGGTGGAATGTAGACGATGTTTGCCACTGGAATTCTTTCCCACAAACTTTCCATCGGGAGAATTCGTGAAACATCCATAAATTTCGCTGGTACGCATTCCACAGCTATGATTTGCTGTAGTCGGATGTACGTTCAACTTGTGCCCAAGCATTAGACATTCCACGATGCAGAGTGGCCGGAGGGGGGCGAAT
This sequence comes from Lestremia cinerea, assembly GCA_027564135.1. NCBI lineage: Eukaryota > Metazoa > Arthropoda > Insecta > Diptera > Cecidomyiidae > Lestremia > Lestremia cinerea. The sequence goes on from JANSTV010052638.1 coordinate 4,224, forward strand.
AGGCTTTCCTCGCGAATTAGGTCAGCCAACTACACGGACGAGCGGAGAAATCTCTGAACATCATTCGCGTTTTCGCTATTTAATATCCGACGACAAGAATTCATAATTCCACGTCATTCGTCGGTACTGGCAGTTTCCTTGAGCTTCATGAACGACAAGCTTTAACGAAACGAACATGAAATGCCATTCGGCCATATTTCATTATAATTATGAGCAAGTTGAGATGCTCCATGCTAATTATTTTTTATGTTTCATTGTCAACGGAAAGCTCATTGTCTCGTTAAGCCCCTTGGAAGGGTGCGAATCGGTTGTTGGATGTGTGGAGGAAACGGAAACTATTCTGGTGAAGCGGAAATACAAAGGAATTCCTCGTTTTTGTGGAATTCATGCGAACGTAAAGCTACCTGCGTTGAAATCACCCTCGGAGGCTCAATTAGAGCGGGACGGTAGCGACGACTGTGCGAAACTGACAGTGCGTGAACATGGAAATGTCGAACATCTCGGAGCTTCCCCCAACCATTATTCCATTACGGATAGTACCCTTGTGACAGACGAACAATCGAACCAGTCGATATTTCTCGATTACCTTCGGCAAACACTCGACAAACTCCTCATTCAGAGGAAGAACAAGAAAACTGGCTTTCACCTCTCAATCATAACTTGAAGCGTTTCGTACGCGTTCAGTCATTTGGCCATTCAATTTGCAAATCTGAGCTGATCCTCAAGAAGAAATATCTTATTCAAATGAAAGCCTCTAATGCCATCGTGCATTTGACGAGCCCACTCGAATGGTCCGAAAAACGGCTCGGCTTTGACATCGAACACACTCGTCCAGCGTATGTCCTTAAACAATAACTCTGACTAATGCTGTGTATCATAAAAGCGGCGGTACGAAAAACCATGAGATTATCGTCGAAAAATGAGATCCAACATGAGCACTGAATGAAATGGTCATTTTTGCCATTGTAATCATGAACGGAAACTAAATATTTGTTATGATGGCTTTTCGTTCAACGCCTCCGTACTTCAGTGCGGGATTATCCATTTTGATTACAAACGGAAATGATTGCGAATGGGCTGGCTGACATTTCGTTTCTCGGAAAAAGCCCAGTCCAATGGTTGTATCCATCGCCCGGCATTAGGAGTTATTAGCATTTAATTCACTCTCGAATGGAAATTTTCACGAAAATCAACACACATTTCGACCAAACGAGTTTCTATTTGTTTTTCATGAAATTCAAAGTGGGTTTTCATTTCTCGGCGAAATTCGTCTGCGAGACTTGGAGTAATGGTTGTTGTGATGGCCCCACAAAGCGGACTCGAGGCAAAGCCAAAGGCGTATTAACGAAGGTATTACCTTCCCGTTGTTTCAAATTGTTGGAAAGAATGTCATCGAAATTGACATTTTTCTCGAAACTTTGTTCGTTTGAAGTTTCCAAGGCGGTCCTACGACCAACGGACCATGTGCCATGAGCCATAATGACATGGCATTGCAGGCGTAATGCTCTCATTGTTTTACGTGTATCATTCACTGTCATTGGCTTTCCCGCACTAAACATTCATTAGCACACCTGGTCACATGACGGCTGTTCCCCATTGGCTAAACGACGCGATTATCTTTTATCGAAAGCTTTCGAAGGCAGTCCAAGTCAGAAAACCATGACACATCTTCCGATGTTTGTCTTGGGGAAGACTTCTCCCCACCATTTTGATTGGCATCGTGTAATCGAGTCATTCGAAACCAGCCTCGATTGTGACCCAGAAACGGTCAAACTGCAGGCATTCAAACACACAAGCCCTTTACGACGTATGTCTACAGTCATGTTGGTATAGTTTTATGCTTTGCCATTAGACATTTCCGTAGATTCTTGTCTCGCTCGGCAATAATCTCCCGCCACTGTCCATTGTTTCGTCGGGAGACATTTGACGGAAATGTATGCTTTGTCGCAGTTTACTTTCCGGTTGGTTTTTTTTTCTGCTCGCTTTTGTTTTCGCCGAAGAACTCAACCGAATGGAAGTGGAAGTGGAGGGGCAAAGCAAATCGGAGCAAAAATTGCGTGCCAATTTAAACCAGTTAGCTGAAAATAGCCGCTTAAGTGCTGAGAATATACTCGAGCTATGCTTTTTATGTGACTTTGGCAGCTATTTATGTTTTATTGTGGCCATAAAATGGAGCTTATTGCGGTTTAATCGGTTTTGTCTGTATTTTGATTGTATCTGAGGTTGCTGCATTTGTGGATTCGTGCAGTGGATCGAGCGAAAGGGGTGAACACTTGGATGGGTTCGTTCCGTCAGGAGCAATAACTGAAATGGATTCATCGTTTTTATTGTTCGACGGCGTTCACACTATTGACGCACCAAATTGATGGCGTTCCAATGAGATTCATTGCAATATTCGCTTTAATTTCCTTCCACTTCGCAGCTGAGCGCTTTTCACCAGGAAAAACCATCGTAAAAACGATTTACTTTGGCAAACTATTCCTCGGGTGTTTCAAACTGAAACTGCGTTGATTTGATGCCAACTGAATCGCAATGCGTGTTCTGGCATTCACATGGCTTCATGGCGTTTTTCAAAGAGCTGGAATGCTTCCCATTCGAGCTTTTCCGCACACAACCATTCCACGAGAATATCATCAACAATTTCAATGTCTCATTAGAATTGTGAACATGAAAAAAACGCATTAGCAAAACGCAGTGTTGCAACGCCGAGGAAAAAAGCCAAGGTCCGCAAAGCGAGTCGAGAAGAGACGCTCAAAGTTGCATAATCACCGACTGGCTTCCATTGAAAGTGACTTTGATGAAAAACATTCCGAATGAACGCAATTGCACAGAAGTTGGTGAAAAGTTAATTATATAAATCATGAGCTCCTGGGAAATATGAGTCGCTTCTGTCGGCTACGATGAGAGCACCACGCAGAATCAAGTGAGTCTCGGGGAAAACGGATCACGGACGAGAAAAATGAAGAAAAATAGGAAAACAGAACTCAACGGAGAATTGCACCAGAGTAACCGTTCGGATGCAAGCAATATGCAAACTTCACAAAATGCCAATTTGCTGTGAGCTCTCGCAAGCGAACGAAATGAAATTTTTGTTATTAAATTTGTTCCTTGTCATTCATTTCAGTTTAATAAAATCGTTCAGTGCCTGCGTTCATCATGAGCTCGCCTTGAAAGAATTCCGAAAAGCTCTTATGCGAACACAACAACTCTCATCTCCTCTCCGCTACGCCCCTCCACCCTTGTGTGCAAACTAATCACGTTTCGTTTAACAATTGAAGGAGGAATGCATGTTTTATTCAAATTCCATATTCTTTGTCGAAATGAATTATTGACTGAAGACGAGGAGAGGATCGAGCACGGATGAAACGGTTCCATTGCACATTTCCATTATCTGCGTTATCTACGCTGGCAGCACAACATTTTCGAGTTTATTGAATTGTCTTTAACGTGTATTCGATTCGACAATGGCAGTTGCATGAAAGGACGGACCATTTCGCTTTTGTGTGGATGCTGTGACAGGAGTCGAATGGGAGAATGTGTGTGTGTGTGAGTGTGACGAGGCGGCCGATAACGGAGAAATTCCATGGAAATGCCCGTATCGCGTCACGTGCATGAACAATACAACGTTAGTCGACCGATTTTAATGAGTGACAAATGTTTTGTTCGCCCAAAAAGACAATGACAACCCGGTTGGTGGTGGTCACACACGAAAATGTCCACGGTCGATGGCATGAGCGCGACACAGATATGTACAACGCGCTAGCGCATTTTCACATTATGATTCGGATGATAGTTCGCTTACATAATTCACGGAGGTATTTTTATCGCATTGTCAGGCAATTCACAAGCGATTATTCTCCACTTGACTGTACAAAGTAATAATGCGTCCGATGGCCGATGATTGTATTCGATGTGGCGTTAAATCGTTCCATTAAATATTCATATATTGTTGAGCATTTCGATGGAAGGGTGCCCTTTAACCGACATCAACGCTGAACCGAGCTTTGCGTCGGCAACAATGTTTCAACAGCTATTTTGATGCCCTTCCGATTGAATCGATGTCATTGCCTCGGTTCCGAACGAATTAGCAATATTGCGTGCCGAGAATAATGTCGATTTTTCAATTTTATTCTATTTTTCATCTCGCCCCTCTCTCTTTCTCTCTCTCATTGCAGGACTCAAAGCTTCGTCAAATTGTAACATTAGGATCTCAGGACACCCTTGAGGAAAAGACTGTGACCGTTTGCTTTGGTTTAGATTTCGTAAACGTTTCGTTTGTCAACTTTTGTGCGACCCGAAGGGACATTGCTCAGGTAAGAAAATCGTTTTGCTTCTTGTTTTTTTTTCCTTCAGTTTTGCCCTTCGATGAATTCCACAGCAGTCGATGATACTCATCTGCATTCGGCAACGAATGAACCCTCACCGAAATATCATTATGGAAATCGTCATTTCGACACTCGAACGGGGGAATATCGTTGGATGTCACAACTCCAAAACTGAATCCATTACTGTTGAACTGTGAAAACTAATTAACGTTCTCATCGTTGAGTCCATGTGACGGGCGCGTCACCGTAAATCTAATAATCGATGAATGATTTTCCATTCGAATTGTTTATAAATAGAATTTCGATCTTCCTTCGGATTTTGTAGTCACGTCATTTTCTGAATATTTGCCGTCATTGTTTTTGCCCTGACGATTGCTTTGCGGTGATGATGGGCTGACGCAAGCGCGCCCGCGCACCTCGGTCAAAGGCCATTCAAATCCGTGGAAATGGGAGAATTCATTTGACAAAGCTTCCAATATTGTCGATACGGTTCTATTTCGAGAGATTTCATTTTCAATAATGAACTTCTCGCGAAGGGAACGGAATGACGAGTTTCGGTATGAATACTGACGTCGCGGCGTCCGACAAACGGAAAAACGGTGAATTCATCTCTCGAGGTACTTTTTAATTGAAACGCGGCATCTGAGGTGTTTGGGGGAATTGTTAATAAGCTTTTTTCGTTTTTGTGAGATGCTTTCTCACGACGGATTTACGCCTGAAAGAGAGAGGAGATTCAAATACTGGAAGGCAGTAATTCCATTTGTGTGTTGTTTTGAGGTGCCACTGCTCAAATTCACACCAATGTTGGGATGAGCGATTAATTGTTTCGGGCATTCGCGGAAATTCCCTAGTGAGCCTCGTCACATGGCGGCCGTCGTTTCGTTTTCTCACGCCCAAGCCCATTTCCCAGCAAACACAACAACAACGCCTGCCCAATATTCCGTCCGTTTGCCGGGCTCGCCTCCCGAACGGAACACAAAGACAACGCCGATCACAACGAAAAATAGTACATTGGCAATAAATTAAGTGTTCAATATCGAAATACATAAAAGATAAATGAAATATAAAGTGGAATCATAAAATTTATTTGCATTCCGCTGGAACGTCGGATGGAATATTTTCCATGACGGCATTCGCGCGGAGAAAGGGTACAAAACGCCCCTCCTGTTTTGCATGTGATTCAAGTGATTTACTCACTGAACGGAACGATCGACCGTACCACCAACCGAGCAAACCGATCCAACAGACCGGCCGACCAAAATAATGAAGCCCCAACATGTGTAACTCGAGCCGTTTCCCACAGAGTTCACAGACAAACGGAACGACAGCGATGTGGTCTCGTGTGTTGCGCACCCGAAAACACGAAGGCGAAGAAAAAACAAACCAAATAACGATAAACATAACGGAAACCGTATCGCATTCGGTAAATTCCCGCATGTTTGGACATTTGAAATTCAAATGTTGTCATTTTCTATTGAAATAAGAACACTTTATATGGATTTCCCGTTAGAACGCATAACATTTCGAATAATCGATTGGATTTCTCGAGCGCGCAGCATGACATATTTCATCGATGGCAAAATCAAATGGGAGAGATGAGGATCGGAACAAACGTTCAGCCATTTGGAAAAGTATAAATTTTGCGTTTATGCAATTTATTCTCTTCCGAAATGCATCAATCGGTATTGATTCTCGATGTCCGTTGCGGAATGTGTGTGGCGAACGGAGGGAAATGAAAAGCTCTGGAGAAATATTGAGGAAAATTCCATTCAATCATCCACTCAGCGAACGTTGCTTGTCGCTGTTCGAGTGGAGATTCCATGCAGGAAATGCATATTTGCTTGAATTCCTGGCTGAATATCCGTTCCAATCGAACCGAGTGACCTGGTTGCCATTGGGGCATTAATCGAAATTGTCAGTGGGTCGAGTCGAAAATGCGACAAACGAAGGCTAGAAAAAAACCGTCCTAATTAATTTTTCATTTTGCAAACAGCATGAACGTTCATTGTGTTTTCGAAATGATTCGTTCATAATGACTGGCCGATAACGGTTGAATGTGTGCGAGTCCTAGTGTGCACACAACACATAATCGCTGGCAGGCCAACGAGCACATTCGCCAATTGGATGTTATAAATTGATTGATTGAATCAATGGCAACCGAACGGACAAAGTGGAAAAAAACCCCGCTCTATTGATTTTCCTTCGTTTTTCTTCTCGTTTGCATGAGCTCGGAACGTCGTATGTGTTGAATCTCTCTCAGTCAATTGGATTTCGTTCAAATGATAAATTGCTGAAATTCTTTTGCGAGGATGGAGATTCAATTAGGGATGGTAAGCTAGATGAGGGTTGCCGCTAGCACGTGGGCCCGTTTATCCGTTTGAGTGTTTCGCAGGAGATTCATTTTGAAATGGGAATTGCTGTAGCGCCTGGGTTTAGTCGAAGATCGAATTGACATATCGTGTTAACCCTTGGCGGATGTGGAGACTTGGTGTGGCCATTGCCGCAGCCATTTCACCCTTTATGCCTGCGATTAGCCGCCGTCAAGCCAATGAGACGAAATCATAAAGATTCAATTAGCGCAATAAAACGAAGCTTTCGACAAATTCCGTCCGACAATTAGCTCTCAAGCCAACCATAAATTAATATCTCGGTGATTTTTAATGGCGCCCAAAAACAGTTCTGAATTGTTGATAATGTCAACCCGACCGTTTGAGCTTGCCAGCTAGTGAATGTCACGTTTGAACAATACCATTTGATGGATTCCTCGAGAGAACGTTGGAAACACCATCAACGCCACCAGTGCCGGCACCACCTTAATCATTGAGTAAATATACACCCCGGACGAATGAAATATAAATGTAATCGTAATGTACCGACATTTAGGTACATTCCAAATGAATGGGAACGCTCTGTCGGTTGCGCCCATAATGTGCGAGCGGAAACAAGCGAATGCTCTGATTTAATAACAGGGACGATGCAAAATTGGTGGCATTCAACATGCCGACGCCAATGGTCTGGTACTCGAATGTCACGGACGCTGTTTGGATGATGGCTGATGATTATTGGGTCAACTGCAGTCGACGGGATATTTGTCGTTCGGGTTGAATGGGAAACGTAACGAAAGATGATTCAATTTGGTTGATTGTCAGAAAAATGAGGAAAATTTGTTAATCGCGAGGCGGAATTAGTGAGTCACACAGCAGGAGCACAACCCACGCGGTTGTTTGGGGAAATGCTTCGCCATGCTGTCATTTGCTTTTAATCAACTGCTCTATCTGCTGGAATGGCCCTCTTTGGCGGTGAATCGGAGATCCCAACAAATCTGACCGAAGCTATTTCGCGTTCACACGAGCTTTGTCGCACATAAAGCACTGAATGGAAGACCGCCAGCGTTTCTAACGGCTCGTCTGGAACAATTGCTATTTGCATCGCGGCTCAATTTCAAGCCATTGAGTTTATTAAGTGTTTATGCTGAACAATGGAAGCGACTAAATTGTGAATAATTTTTGGAGAATTTCTGAGGCGAAAAAACGTTAGTCGGTTTGGCAATGGGCGAATGCACAGAGCTGCAGGAACCACAATGAACTCTGTGCGCAGCACTGAATGCGAGAAGCGAATAAATTCTCGAATAACAATTGTGCTCAGTGGCCGTGTCAAAGCAATGGGTGCTGCGTTTCGCTTCATTTTTCAATCGTTATTCACCAGCGTTTGGATGTTAGTGCGCCAAATTAAAGTAGTTAAATTTTTCCACCAGCGTTTTTACGATGCGTCCCACCACCGAAATGAAATCATTTGATGTTGCTTGTTTTCGTAGTTTTTACGATTCTGATTTTTGGTCAAATAAAATGCTCTTTTTCATGAATAAATTAGTCATTTAGCATTCGGATGGCCATACGTCACATTGAATCGTAAATGAGTGCGGGCGTGTGCATTTGATGGCGAAATTAGTGGAATCGGTCCGAATGTGGCGAATGCTCGGAGCAACAATGAACTACGGAGAATTGCGATGGCGAAATCGTCGCATTTGATATTCGCTCGAATCCGAAATGAGCAAACCGAATTCGGGTCGGACGTTCAGTTCTGGCGAAAGGTGCCGTTTTTACGGCAATCGATGTGGTGTGCATCACGAGCGTGAATAAAATTTGATGAAAGCCAAACTATTTCGGAGACCTTTTCCTTCGAATATCAATAAATGTATCAAAGACCGAGACATATTTCACATGAGCGTCGTGGTGTGCGTGCTGGATGTGTGGGTGTGCCATATTGACGTGAATGGCTGGGCAACTCCTTCCACAATTCCAATTACTATCCTCCGCTCGCTCGTTCGTCAATGATGAAATAGAGATGTCCCGCGGGAGTTATTTTCCTTTTCAATAAGAATAAATGGAGTCATGTTAGGTCAATGCTGGTGTGTTTCGTTTTCTATTTCGATATTGAATGTTTTGAAAAGACACTTCCGTTTGAGCGGGAAATCAAAAAAAAAAAAGGGAAATATGTATTGGAAATTCGCCTTCACTCTTTGCGCCCCAGAACTCTGTCGTTTTCTTTCTTCCGAAAATTGCTCCAATTTTCAATTTGGATAATGTCTTTTTTTTATGTTTTTATGGAAATTCCATCTCAACGGATGTACGACATTCGAAAGAAGACATTTCGCAATCGAAAAGCAAACGAAATCTCGGTAGGAATGAAATTGCTTCGAGCGAAATACAGAAATAACTCTTTGAGTCATAATTACCGTATGCTGGGGGGATATGCTAAGCAGCTTTCCATCTTCATCTTTCGTCCTCCTCCTTTTTGCCTTGTTTGGCTCGCGATTGGAAATGTGATTTGCGATTTCGAGAGTGAATTCAACCAAACGAAAGTATTTTCAGCACGTGCCTACTTGCGCGAATCCTCTTACCGGCTCCCCTTCAGCGTTGAATAATCATCGAAAAGTCGATAACCGGTTCCGATGTGTTTGAATTCAACAAAAGTTATCGTCATTTTTTCCGCATAAGGAAACAATCAGTCACATTGAATTTTGCGAAAAGTACGAGCTGCTTGTTCATTTTCCATTCGATATTAATATTTTGCGTTGAAAAT
>JANSTV010052649.1:0-13628 GCA_027564135.1 Lestremia cinerea
TGCAAAAATACCTGAAAATAGACGGTACCGAAGCGGTCATTGCATTCGTCGTGCAGAATATCGATATTCAAGCATCGTCGAACTCTCGCATTGCGATCGAATGCGCGTCTCGACCGTTTTTTTGCTTTGCTTTTTTGCTAACAATCATCGAAAGAGAAAAAAATGTGTTTTGGTCCGCTTCGCGCAAAGAAAAAACACAAACACTCATCGCACTTGTGATGCACATTCGATTTCGGTGGCGAATCGCGAGAGAGAGAAAACAAACACAACACGAATTTCGGGGCAAAAATAGCCAAAGTGTCTAAAAATGAAACGAAACATCACGTCACCGAACGCATGCACATCGCATCAAGTGCCAACGTAACACGATCGACATTGATAGTTCATCGCGATCATGGCGTTGGGCTGATGAAGGCCTCATCGATGCATAGCGATGACAACGTCAATTCTGCCATTGCCGAAAATAATCCGTCAGTCGATTGCTTGATGATAAAATACAATCGCCGCGGCAAATGCAAGCCATCCGTGTTGTTCGGTTAACACAAGCCGAACGTATGCCGAAACACGAGCTGCTCTTGTCTGAATCATTTCCTTTGCAATTGCAAACGTCGTTTGTTTTGCGTTGTTTGCCATTCAATATCGTCTGCATCTCATCAGCGATTCACGTTTCATCTTTTCTGCACTGCACTGTGGCCGAATCGGCCGCTCTGTCCGATTGTCGGTGTGTGTGTATAAGTGTGAGTGTTTGTGTATGTATGCCGAACCGAGCTAGTTGGTGAGGTTCTTGATTTGCTGTTGATGCTATTTTATAAATACAACAAAAACATTCGAATTTTCGAAATTGATGTTCGCCGCGATTATTTTAAGTCGAAATGCATTTATTTATAAAGGTTCATTAATTTCAAAATAAAACTGCTGCTTGAGGTGCGTGCTCCACTTTTTCGAAATCATTTTGCGTAAGCAATGACTTTATACTCGTTTCAGCATTTTTGTTCTTCTCTCTTTTTGTTGTTGTTGTTTTCACTTTGGGATTTTCATTTTAGTTTTCCCGATCTCGTCATCGTCATCAACACCATCCGTCTTCCCCACTGGCTACAGGTCGTCGGTATTTCACGGCGATTCGTTCAATTATAAATAAACTGTTTTGCGGTCTCTTGCTTTGCTGTGCTCAGCGTTTCTCATGTGATTTTTCTTCTCTGAATATTAATTAACGGCCACACCGTTGATTTATATTTTTCATGAAATATTTTATTGACATATTTCTTGTGGTTTTTCTATATCGACTGCACAACGTGGACGGACACGGATGGGCAGACAAACGAAATCGGTGCTAATTGTTGGTTTCGACTGCGTCAACAAGTCAAACGAATCATTTCGAAATCCCCCGAATGAAATGATTGGAATGATAATTGCGTCATGAAATGAGGGAAATCAATTTGCATGAAAATCTGGCTTTTGATCAATTTTGCGAATGAGCAAATCTCTTAATTTATTGTTATATTTTGCCCGTTCCGTTCCGGAGTGCTGCTGTCAGGCAAATGTATTTTATTTGGCCATAAGCACAAATTGGGATTCACAATCAGATTTTCCGGTGAGTTTTCTCCGAGCTGCATCTCAAATACGAAAGCGGTCGTGCGCTGGGTCGAATCCTCCAAAGCAATCCCGACATGTTTCGCATTTCATCCCAAAGCGAAACCACTGCTCGAACACGTACTCAAAATGGAATCATTGTCGTTTGAAATCAAAAGAAACAAAAACGAAGAAAAATGCCATTACTTGTGAGAACTCGACAGTCTGTTTGGCGCAGACTTGAGTGACAAACCATGCAATGGCACACTTGGAAGACATTGCAGAAATGAAAAATGTCTTAAAATATCATATTCATCTCGGTCGGCTACCGTTGTTTGCCATCTCGGATTTGCAATGACAATCCCATGATGTGTTTCGTTTTCATATTCAATCCATTCATGCATCATAAACACTGTAAATATTTTATGGAATATATAAATTTCCTCCTCGAAATATGCTCAGCTCACTTGGGGGATGGTGCTTGTGGCTGGGCTGTGCGTGTTGCTGTGTGAACGAGTGGCAAAGCGCCCGAACGTTGAACGCGCACATCATCATCATTTTGATATTTTCTTCATTTGCAATATTCGACACTCGAAAGATCGCTTTGATGCCGGTTATATTGTTTCGACGATTTTCTCATCACCGTTCAGCGTGCACATCAAGATCATGTGTGTTTTCCCAATAACCTTCATCAGATAGCATTTCAAGAGCTGGTTTGGGGTTGAAGGGTGCCAGAGGGTGGACGGAGAGGGAGGCACATACATGGCGATCGAAATGGAAAAAATCGACAAAGACAATGAATGTTGAAGATGGAGGAAAACCAGGAATCGAAATGATAAACTAGAGTATTTCACTGGCAAACACCTGCGTCGTTGGGCACACAGAACAGACACACTCACACACACACACACACACGCACACATACACATTGACGCGAAAGAGAAAAGGAATCCGTCGCCAAACCGAATGGCAGAATGCTAAAACGAATTCGTGAACGGCAAGACATGAAGAAAGCTACTATTTTTTCTTCGCCATTCGCCATTTCTAGTGAGCAATTTTTAACCTACCGAAACGACGAAGACGAAACGACAACGAGGACAAATTGCTAAACGAACGAGCACATCTCTTTTGGTACTTTTCCTCTTCTGCTGTTGCTTTTTATAAATAAATTAAATTCGTGACTTGTTCACGTTTGGCTATTGCATGCAATGGGAATGCCATCTGAATGGCAAGAAACCAGCCAAAGAATGAATCAAGTGAAATGAAACGACCAACCGTACGAATGAACGGAACGAAACGAAGCCAAGCCAGTGTCTAATGCCAGAACCACACATTTCATACATTATCCTTCTTTGGTTTTTGCATTTTCTCGCAAACCATATCAAACTCTTATTTCGATGCTTCTCTTGCTCCCTTTTGCCGCCTTCACTTTAGCCGTTCTCGTAAGCTCTCGCCTATTGCTTGTGTCGCTCCATCTTCAACTTCCACACGTCGGCGATATTCTCATCTTCATTTTCATTTCATTTCATCATCCGCCAAGTTAGCGTCGTGTCCCATCGTTGACATGTTCGAATGTTCGGGATCAGTGTGAGGATTGAGAATTCCATGTCAGCTCACACAAACACTTGCACTCACACAGAGGGTCGTATCGACGAATTCATGCATGCTCGACGAAGGGGCGAACTACCCTTTCACTGGGTGATGTATGTACCACAGCCACACATTTTAAATTACATGATGCCAGTGAGACCAAAGAGACCGACCAGACCGAAGAGACCAAAGAGACCGGAGCGACAGAACAGATATTTCGTTTTTGCGAAAATATTATTATTTTCCAGCATATATCCATTCGGTTCAGCTGGCTGGATGAAAGCTCGATATTGCCCTTCCAACCTGCCCCGTTCCCTGTGCGCTCTGATGTGTTTTTTTTTCCATCACAGCTTTTCTTCATCTCATATCTTCTATTATTATGCCATTGTATTCGAAAATAATAAACCGACACTTCTTGCAGTTTTTCATTTTCCTGCTATTTGCGCTACGTGGAAAGCTCCTTCACATCTCAAACATCGCACATTGTACGTTTTCCTTTTTCGCCTGGCGGTTGGTTGCGTGTTGTTCACACAATAACCGAACATAAGGTGAGCCAAATTGAAATCGAACACATTCAATGAAATATCAGAATGATTATTATTATATCTCATGCTTTTCTTGCTATTCTCTGGTCGCCATCGTCATTCGTCGCTTTTTGTTGGTTCCATCGTTCAGTCAGCATTCGAACCCGAAGGCGGTGCTGTCAAGACGTTCTTCGACCAGAACGGAAAAACAACCATCGTCAAAATATTATTATTGAATGAATGACCGACCATTTCATTTCCGACAGACTGACTTTCCACATTGCCGTTATGTGGAAAACGAAAGGAAAATAGAAGTAGAGGAAAAGAAGGCGAAAACGTCGAAATCTTCCGCTCGGTTCTTTCATTTTGCGCAGAGAATCGAGATTTCACCGAATGATATGGCAATTGTGCGCTTTGATTTCCTCCACCATTGTTTCAACCGAAAATTTCTTGCCGTGTCATTGCCATGCCATCATTCCGAATGGGATGTTCTCAAAAGGTCTTATTAATTGATTTCTTAACAGATTTGCTCAAGCATAGTGACAATTCGTTTTTATTGAAACGCTAAGACGACGACACCCCTTGGCCTTTTTTCTTCTTTCTAATTCTCCTGCAGCCAGTTATTTTATTTTTTCTCCGCCCTCATTTCTCATTCCCCTATGTGCGCATTCCGTTGGATGGTCGGAGATCCATTCGGATATAAATTCGAATTTCATTCACTCAGCTGAGCTGAACCGAGAACGAGAGCCGAGAGGAGAGAGATAGGGAGAGGGAGAGGGAGAGGGAGAGGGAGAGGGGAGAGTGAGTAAAGAAGAGATTAATTTTTATGAGACCGAAGTTACATCGAATCCAAACACTAATGGATTACGATTTCGCACAATCAATGGATTTTGTTTTCGGTTACAAGAGCATTAAATAAGTATTATTGTCGTCAATTCAATTCAATTTCATTCGATTCAGTTGAGTTCAATAATATCATGATTTGGTGATTTTTTGCCTCTCATATCAACTTCGCCCGGTTCGTCTGGTAATTGCTCGAGATGATGATTGTGATTGTGGTGGTGTTGGCAGTGGCAGTGGCAACGGTTGTCGATCGCAATGACAGCGGATAATCCCGAAGACAAATAGAGGGTGTGGGTGTTTTTGTTTGCTGGACACCTAAGGCTATCGTGTTTCCATTCAACTGTCGTCGATAAGGCTCAACCAGTCAACTTGTTCATTTCCATCAATTGTTAATCAATCTATTGGTCGCGCATCCAAATCACTTGCCGATGATATCGAATTGGATCCGGCCAAAGCAAAAACTTTTTCGTCTACCGCAACCTCGATCCGATCGACTGGATAACCGCAGCAGCGTTGCATTGCTTCCGATGAAAACATCAGCAAAGAGAAAAGACACCGTCGTTCTTCATTGAACGTGAACATTTTCATGAAATTATCGCGTCGCAATGTTTGTTTAATGCAAAAACATCGTCAATTATTTCTTTGTTGAAAATTCTCTCATAAAATATTCATTCAAAAGTTTCAACTTTCCCAAAAAGTAATGCTAAACAAATGACGACGACTACGTCGACGACGATGACAACGACGACGTTAGTCGAACGATCGTGACAAACACTAACTAAATGATGTATTTCAAAGGAGGAATAGCATCACAGAAGCACCAGCAAACATCTGCAAAACGGGTGATATCAACACTGCGAAGCGTTCAAACATCAAACACTGATTAAAATATCACTTGCAGCTAAATGCGTTCGTAGAATCTTCGGAATCATTTTTTATGTCGAAAGTTTTTAGTAAACTATATTTGCGTTTTTCGTTTTGTCAAGTTTAATTGCGCAAGATATATTGTCGGGCGAAAACCGTTGATGGGTTTTCGTGATAACGTCATATCAGAGAGCGGTGTAACTGTGGTGACAGTCATTTTTAGCGGAGTCAGATCGATTGAAAAGTTTTTCCACGTTTTGCGGTGTCGGGCGAGGATGCGGAGGCGACGAGCGACAGAGATGCCGAGAGAAATGGAGAGGGAACGAGTAGGGGGAAAAGGTACAAAAAAGCAATTGAACATTTCGTGCTTACAACAGAATCCCATTAATCGGACTCAAACGCTGCGGTAAACGTCAAAAACCAAACGAAACAATTTTATCGAAATATTTACTGTTTGTGAAATATTCAATATATTCAAATTAAATCCAAATCCATAATGCGTTTTAATTAATCTCTGGACAAAAAGCTAGTCAAAATCATTTCCATCGATTGAAGAGTCTGCTGGTGATCGTTGCGCAACATTCCGTTTGGCCACTCAGAGCTAATGATAATTATAGATGCACTCATGTTCTGTCCACGCCCTCCTTTTCTCCCATGGGAGAGAAGGAGGAGGTCGCTGGGGTGGTGGTGAACGGATGGGTGTTTGGACGGAGAGAAAATATGTCACACAAAACGGAAATTGAAATATTTTGGTTGTAATTTAGTATTTAATGCTCGTTATTTACATTGATGGCCATTCACCACCAGTGGAGTTTAGCTTATGGTTTATGATGATACGACGAGGCTTTCAATTGAATTTGCAACATTGAAATCGTGCACATGTGGAATGACAGCGATATTAATTGCTATTGTGGAAATGCGTGTCTGACTGTCTCTGTCTCTCCATATGTGTGTGTGTGTTTGCCTTTGTAATTACTGTTTGTTCAAATCCCCAAAGGATTTTCGGTTGAAATTTAATTGCATGCATTCAGCATATCTCGCATACCGAATGTCATCCCATGTTTTGATGAACCCAAACAAAACAGTACAGTGTACACCAACGACACTGGAGATCCTGTTGAATAGAACAGTTCGATGCAGAGATTCAATCTCAAAACAATGAACATGATCTTGTGTTGAGAAACTATCACCGCAGTGACGTTCCAATCGGTCGGGGATCTCCAATTCATTTATCAATTGTGTGGCTATGATGGATTCATGTAAATATTAGCACAATTTATGATGACTATTCGAATTTTGATGTTCAGTCGGTCGGTCTGTGGGGACTTTGAATCCCGAATGCATCTCATGAGAGTTGTGCGTGTTTGGTTGAGAAATCGAAATGAGATTTTCTCCAATTGGCCAATCCACACAATAACCCGGCCATTTGGAAACGGGAAATCCGAAGCTTGGCATTTCGGTGGGCCTGTGATGAATGACGTCGTTCCGACCGCTTGCGAAATCGTCGGTTTGACCAAACACATTTTATTAATAATGGCTGAGTAAATGTTGTGCTTGGAGTCAATAACAAATGTCCGCCATTGTGCATGCAACGATTCCAGTCTTTTGTGCTGAACGAAGTGAATGAACAACGTACGAACAATAAACGAGCACGCACATTCGAGGCATTAATGTGTTGATTGAATTTCAACTTAACTCTCAGATGAGTTATTCGGCCGCTCAACGACACATTTTTCTGGGAAACTGCTCTGTTCTATTCTGAAGCGATGTGAAGACAGCGATTCGGCAAACGTGTCAAAGTTGGATTGAACGGCTCAGGGAGGGTACACGATGAGGTGACGACAGTTATTGTGTTGTCTGATGCCCGAATTCGAGCGAATGTTAGAGGTTCGCAGATGGTGGGCTGTCAGTGCAGTGAAATGAAAAATGCGCGTAAAAGCGTGAATGCAGGAATACAAATCAATGTCACAGGGCTTCATACATCATCACTAATGCATGCCCGTACACAACGAAGAAATATTGCGAAATTTCATAGAAAAATTCTTTTGAAATGATGGCAAAACATCGTCACAATGTTTGCATACGGGATACGTGCGAATACAGGAAAAATAAATGCGAATTCCAAGCGAAATTTGATGATGAAAAAAATGGTGAAGAATCTCCGCTTTTGGGGCAGAAAAAATGGTAATCGCACTCGTTGTTTTCATCGGTGAATGAGAATATCGAAAAGGCACCCGCAGAAGAACAAGGAGAAGAAGAAGCGAAAAAGATGATGGCCGACGATGTGTCATCGATAACAATGAAAATTAAGTCGATTGAAGAGAGGAATCGGTGGCGAACCAACGAAGTGCTCGCGTACCGCATTTTTCGTATCCATTTCGCAGTATTTGCCCCGGCGCGAGAAGCGAGAGGCCAAACAGCAGAGGGACGGTAAAGTGGAAAACGATATTTTTCAACAAGTCATAGACTATTTGTGATTGATTTGATTCGAACGTGCTAAGATTTTTTTATCGTATTACACGATCAATGCGCAAATGGAGTAAATGCCGTAGCCCATTCGGAAGGATATTGTAATTTCACGACTGTATCTGTTTGTGTATCAAAGTTTACGTGACTTTTGTAGCAATTTCGACGTGTGTGTACTCTGGTTTGTGCGTGTCA
The DNA here is from genome assembly GCA_027564135.1 of Lestremia cinerea. Taxonomy (NCBI): domain Eukaryota; kingdom Metazoa; phylum Arthropoda; class Insecta; order Diptera; family Cecidomyiidae; genus Lestremia; species Lestremia cinerea. Next base: position 8,052 of record JANSTV010052649.1, read on the forward strand.
ATGTGTGTGTGCGTGTTTGTGTATGTGACTGTGGTAGTGGTGGTGTGAGTTGGCGAATGCGAGAGCAGTAAGACGCATGGAGCAACTTAAAATAAATTAAATCTGTCTTTAAACTTTTACGACTCACGACCTACTGTCTTGAGCTGATCCGCAGTGTACGTCGCTTATTCGCTCTTCAAGATTCGGTTCTCGGTCTAGGAAATGCAATTGCGCATTTGCCTCGAATGAGGTTTACCCTCATGAATTGCCAGTCGAGCATGTCTCTTGAATAATCTCCGCTCAAGGCCGAACCCAATGGCTCGAGCACGCAATTGCCATGAAAATCCATTCTGCCAATAATGAGTCCATCGCATGAATCGAATATGTTTGTACCCATGTTCCTCCAGCATCGATCCACAATTTGAATTCCACCAATAAAATCAATCAATTTGAAATTGTCATTAATCATGTTAATGCTGATGAAAACGATCAAAAGAAACATTTTCGTTTTCGGAAAGATTCGCATTCAATCGGAGAACAAGAAAGAGAATGAGTCTCGATGTCGAGAATGCCAAAGATGTTGTTTACTCAACGGGAAAAAGCTGTTGGTATGATTGCATCCCGTTGTGTGCTTGCTCGCATCCGTCACAATAGAAACAGTTGAAGCTCGTTTTGAGTTGTGAACCGCGTCACAGAATCCAGTTTGGAAATCGAATTGTGCGAAAATAAACAAAATCATGAAGCACCAGGGAAATTAACACGTAATTAAAGCAAGCGAACTGAAAACAAACGAACATTCGAGGTAGCAGTCGTTCATTTGGAGGAAACGGAATGCGCTTTAGAAAACCCTTCGTCTGGTTTGGTCGCTCGGCAAGAGCGGAGATGGAAATTTATTAATCAAAATTCCAGCTGAAAATGTGTTCAACTCTGGGTGGCATTGCATGCGCGCCAACGATGACCACTGGTGAGTGTCATTGCATGCACATATGCAGCAAGATTTTCCCATGATTCTTTGCCTTGGATTACGGTTTTTAATTAGCACGTGGCATGCGATGCACTGAGAGTTCCATTAAAATTCAAATCGAGGATTTTCTCTGCGCTGAGAACGATCCAGTTGTGTCCATTCAATGGCTTTGATTAAAAATCCATTTAATTTTTTTGTGTGTTTTATCCCCCATTCGGCCGGTCGATTGCCACTGGCGGTTGTGGTGCGATTAGAGGAAATTCTCGAAAATATTCCACTGCAACACCATATCGCATCATCATTAGTGTCATTTCATCGCGAGAACGGGTTGAGCTCCAATCGCTTTAGCGCTCATTGACATCACGGAATACGCGTGGAATACAACCAGTGCCGTTGTCCTAATTGGATACACGATTCGACAGTGATTGTGCTGATGTCGAAGATGATCAGGTTTAGAAAGGCGAAAAGTCAGATTCAGAGACATGACGGCGTGCAGCACATCAAAGCGAAACATGTGTCAGTCACACATGCGAACGGTAATGCATCGCCTCACTCCAACACACACAAACACACACACATGCCGCCACCAATTCATGTCAAGCGAATATATTGATATCGTTTCGGATCCATTGACACATCATAAGCAGCGTGAGAGAGATTACCAACTCATTATTCATCCATTTAAGTGTAAATAATATTGAGCTTTTGGCTGATGGCGGTTGAGGATCTCGATGTGACGGTGACGTTCAAATGGAACTCGCAGAAAGTGTTGCATTTTCTGCTTCCAAATCAAGCGGTAATTATGCGTTTCGCCTCGGCACAGAAACTATTTACAATCAATAATTTGCCTTTGACTGACTGGCTGCAGCGAATCAACGAACGATCGAATGATTGTTGAAAAGAGTGTCCCAGCTGAAGCAAACACACACACACATATACGCATCGTAAGTCGGCAATTGGTTAATTGAAGACAAAACGAAAATGCTTTGCATTTTCTCCTCTCAATTTTCATTCCTCAAAATGACGAGACGATTTTCCATAGAAATTTTTAATTGTGAATAATGATCATTTCGCATAATTGCTGGCTGCCAGCCAATTGGTCGGTGTTTCGGTATCATCGGCTGCTGTGGAATGGTGCAGGTCTTCTCGTCTCCTGCATTCAACCAACGCCAAATTCAGACACACACACAGATAAGTTTAGTGAGATTTTTTTTTTCTTTGACCGCATTACCGTTACTCCGAATCGCATGAAATAGTCGAATGTCCAACTTATTACTTTTTAATTACGTCTACCAGTTTTGCATAGCCGCGACTGTTTCGCTCCGATGAAATCATCAACAGAGCCATCATTGTTACTCAATTCGGTCACTGCATGCCAGAAAAAGAACGTTCAACTGCACACAAATGAGCTCACATAATGTACCACTGATTCGAAGATTGCACGTTTCGAAAAGTGTTTACAAATGGAGAGAGAGTGAGCGAGAGAGAGAAACGAAACTCTAAATCCGAAATCGATTTGCTGCAGGGAAAGCGTCAAGTTCAAAATCAAGTGATTTCTATTAAGAAGCCCGAAGCCCGACTGATTCCTTGAAATTGTCAGCCAGTGTTCAGTGCCTCAAATGAATCGTAATGATGAAAATATGAATGTCGTGTTGTTGTGATGATGTCGATTGATAAGCGGCTGTTCGGTGCTCGACGACTCGCTAGAGGAACATTTGAATACAATCGATGGGTCAAATCGCAGGTCAATACATTCGTTTCGTATAAATCTTGTGTTGTCAACTTGCAAATTGGCGCGAATGGGATTGTTCGGATGACAATCGCCAGAGAATTTCCATTTCGATCGGAAGTATTTGGAGAAACCAGACCCTGGAGAAGGCACATGTTCATTGGCCTAATCTCATCGTCGTTCCGTAGCCAAGCAGAGAGTCCAAAAAAAAACCCGGCAAAATCATCTTTCCTGTCCGACCAAAAGATTTACATATTCTCCCCAAAAATGCCAATACACGGTCGCATGCACGTTCACGTAACGGCTCTCGGCCAATGGGATCAGGAAGCGGGGTGCCCATGTGAGATCCAGCGCATGCATAACCGTTTAGAATTTGCATATTCGGGCGCCGGGGTATATCATAATAAGATTACTCAAGATTCAGAGTAATTTATCGTCGAAACCGGATTGCTGGAATGGGGAAAGCTCCGGCTCGAATGACGAATTGCGCTGAAGACGAATCTTACGATGAAAATTCAGTTGGTTTATGAGCAACCGCATGCGGACGGCGCCTCGAATGGAAGATAAAATATCGAATCGGTGGCAGCTGAGACTACCAGCCATCCGTAGAGGAGTGCATGAGGTGCAAGGAGGGGGTACCACCGTAACGTTTGCTCAGCATATCTCACCGAGCCAAAGGCCTTACGAATACCTGCCTGCTATCTACCTGCATATGTGATAGTCAAACGTATTACCTACTTATGCCATTATAAATGTAAATACACCCAACAGTTGACGAATAATGCGTATTATCGTTCATAAACATCTTTGGATTATTTCAATATATTCATTACACATGTCTGGTTTTTTGAATATAAATCAACATGGGGTGCCGTTTGCGACGAACATGACAAAATTGAGGGCATCATTTATCCGCTTTTGCTCACAAACATTGCCTCCTGTCTCCAGCTCTTTTCGCTGTCTTCGTGTGTGTGCGTGTCTTTGTGTATGTTTATTCTCCATCATTTCCTATTGCGAATGCCAAACAATGAATTTTCTGATTCATGCAAAGCACATTGTGATTTTTCTTGCAAAATCATCAGAATGTATTTTTTCGTGTGTTGTTGGTTCGCTTGATTTCTCTTCTTCAATTCGTTGCTCGTTCTTCCTTATGACATCAACATCGACATCATTGTACTCAATATTGTTATTGTTGTTGTTGTAGCTGATGTGAAATTTGGTGCGATTTGAACCGTTGCCGCCGAAGAAAATTTTTGTATTCAAATTATGTTTACAAAATGCGATAATTTTGTTTATACTCCTCTGAATTGGTGCGTGCGTGTGTAAGTTTGTGTTGAGGGCGAGGACGTATATGAGCTGGTGATTGTGGGAATGAATGTTGGTCCTCGCTAAGCCCAGAACCTGTTCGCATTAGCTACCATTCGTTGTTCCTCAAGAAAGAGGAAACCAAAGAAATCGAACGCACGACAGAAAGGAGCAACTTTGATTGCCTTTTTGGTCTCAGCAATCTGATGTTGAATGAACGAATCGACGCTCTTCCGCAATTTCTATCGTTTATCTTGTTCTCGATTCGAACAATTGCTGCCATCGGATCGCAGTAATGGCGTGGTAGTGCAATGTAAATTGAATATTGAAAAAGAAGAAAGAAAGAAAAACAAACCTTCCGTTTGGCAGCTACCCTCTCCTTCGCCGAATGACGGACCATTGTGTGTGTGCGTCTTCAAAAGCGATAGCGGTTTCGTTTCCGATGGAATCGTTGAAGGAGGCATCTGCCAGACAGGCGATTTTATGGTCCCTTCGCGAGGGCGTGACCGAATGTCGAAGAGCTGCAGAGGTGAATGCCGTTCGAGGCACGGCAGTCGTTCGCTCGAAAAGCGACTTGACCAAATTTTCCACGATAACTTCTTTTTCCGATAGTTTTGTTTCTGCTTTTTTCTTTTGTTTTTCTTTTTCATTTTCATTTATGGAAATTTGTAACGCGAGCAAGCCCAACCGATTCGACTAGTCGACATAACGAATGGTTTGCATTTCTCCGAAGGATTATTTTAATTGAAAATGCTTCTGCGAATCCAACCCAGTCGGTGTTATTTTAGCTCATAATTTACGAAATTAGTTTCCCATTTTCATGACGCACAACATTTTTCCACAGCGAAATGCTACATCGTCGACATCGTCGTTGTGTGCCGACCATCAGATAATGGATACCATTCTATTTTATTTTTTTATTATTTCATTTTTAATGGAGAAAATATGCTTTATTATTCCCAACACAGAAAAATTCGAGTGAAAATAATGAAAGAGAGAAGAGACATGAATAGAGTTCGTCATAATTGTACCAATCGATAGGGAGAATGCGAAAGAAATGATAACGAGAAAAATCAGTTCAGGCCTCGGACGAGCAACTCGAAACATTCAGGTTTTTTGTGAATAATTTCACATTTTAAACGATTCCATTTCTGTGATGTGACTCGAAGATCGTTGAGAGTGTTTTTCATTCCATCTCGGGCTCTTTTTTGTGGTTTGATTGTGCAGTGTCTCGACAGCAAATTGTATGTGGCAGCGACTTGGAATCGGGACGAAACTCAGGGCTGGGCTCGGCTCTTTCTTCTTTCGTCGTCTCCTTTGACTTATGTCACTCGCTGGGAATGATTGATTTCTGTTAAATGCTGATTCTTTTGCTCGTTCTCATTATCATTTCCTTTCATCGAGACAGACTGAATCGATTCGGGCATCATTACCCATCTCTCTCAAGCTCCTTCAGACTCTGATTGATTGATGATTCGTTTTAATTGTATCGAATTCCAATAAAGATGAGCGTTTCAACAACGTTTCCGAATCAAAGTCACACAAAATCATCTGCCATATCAAATACCGTGCACGTCCAAACAATAAATTGAAATGTCAT
>JANSTV010052660.1:0-13625 GCA_027564135.1 Lestremia cinerea
TCAATGCGTTTGCCACTGCAATCAATGGCCAGGCCATGCCTTTCTGTTTCGCTGAATCCTTCTCAATGCCGTGCATTTCTCAGGCAGGAAATGTAATATTTCTCTTTTTGTGCGATGCTTGTTTTTTTCTTTCTCTTCTACGCTCGCTTGTTGGCCATTATTTTGTGTAATGAATGGCTGAGGCGTTTCTCAACACACAAATCAGATGTTTCCTTTGGTGCGGAATCTAAGCCGGTTCTGAATTGAATATGGCAAAAAGTGTGATTAAACAAATTTTGCCGACGATTGCGATTTGGGCGATCTCATATTTGATTTTGGGGCCCAGCAGGGTTCGCGGTGAAAATATCATCGGTTGTGGATCATTCGTTAAGTTTCCTCAGCACAGCAGATATACGAGAGAGGAGAGCATTTGAAGGAGCAATCCTGGAATCCTCCAGCAACTGAAGATTTGAATTCTCGAATAATTTCTCAATCGCCCGAATGTATGCAATATTTCGAATGTCTGTTGTGGCAGCACTGAACTTAACGTTTTTTCTCCAATGCGTTTTCAAACGTTCAGTGTTTGACAACAGCGATGTCAGTGTCAGTTCGTGTTATGATTTTGTGTTTACGATTTTGTTGTTTTCGGAAGAATTTTAAAGAAGTTTGAAGTGAAATTCGTGGAAAGTGATTGAAATCTTGGACCAAACAGAGATATCGCCTGGAGCTTTCTGATCAACATGTAAGTTTTCTAAGATTTCTTTCCAAAATCTTTGAATTATGCGAAATTCATTCGATTGACTTCCGTGGTCAGTCACAATGAGGATGCTTTTGGGGGAAAATGGGTATAACTGATCATTGGTCATCACGGAGGAGGCTGCAACCACAGGAATGACAACAAAAGGGAACAAGTGCTCGATGAAACGGAACAGGAAAGAACGAACGCAACGAGAGAATCCTTCAAGTTCACGAGCACGATTTCCCGCCACAAAACCCCATCAAACTTTCATCGTCCAAGAAAATGAACACACCAGCAAATTTCAACGCCAGCATCCAAACATAATTGTCTCGTTCACGACGCGACAGAAATGATTCCATTCAACTGAACAACGTTGTTTATTATGACTTGAATAAAGTACACAAGCGTCGATCCGCGACTCGCCAAAACATCGTGCCCGTACGCACCGTTCGACTGTAATTCATTCAATTCGCAACAGACAAAAGCAAAAGCAAGCAGCCAACGACCATCAACACACACAAACATCCGCAAAGCCCCAAGTGCACGCGAAAGCAACAAATAGAAAAATCGCACACGAAAATACCTAATCGATTTTGGCATCAGATGCATTCGCCCAACACAAACGCATCGGCAAGAGCATCAGCTGCACCAAACGGTCAGTCAGTCTCACTCACTTGCGAATAAACGCGTCGATCTTATGCTCTCTTCATTTGCAAATCGCCAGACAATTGATTTGCTTAAACAACATGTTCATTTAGTCCTTTCGATGATGCCAATGAGTGAGCACTGCGCAGCGGTTGCCATTCAATTTCAATCGCGGTTTTTTTTTCGTTTCGTTCGCTTTGATTTCATTCGAACGACCTCTTCGATTTGAACCTTCGGTAAGTAGCCGTTTCTCGTTAAAAATAGATGCATTTTCAAAGGCATTGTTCAGCTTCGTTCACACCGACTAATGCACATTGTCGATTGCTCACGATTCACCCATTCCGCTCTTGTTTTGGCCTTTTCCACGAACCATTCCATGTCAAGTGGCTTCGCAAACTGTTTATTTCCATCATTTCAGTTGGAAAAAACCATCCACATTTTTCATGCATTTTCTTTTGGCCAACTGGCTCGATTCATCGATATTCCTCCTGTCAGCCAACTAATTCAAATCGAGAATCATTTTCAGTGAATTTAACGCAGTTTCAATAACGCTAAATGAACCGTTATTAATGCGTCTGTTTGTTGACGGTTATTGCGATTCTGAGATTGCAACAGTCGAGCCTGTTCGTAACGAGCATGCATCCGATCATATCCTTCGCAAAGTTCACTCCCACCCTTGAACCACTCGACCCAATTAGCAGCAAAACGAATCCATAAATCATTCAAATGCGCTCTTGACAAACGACCAAAATATGAAAACCCTCAACCCATTCCGTTCCTTGGCTCCGTTCGACGTTCAACCAAACAGGCACAGTTTCGCCAAAATAATTGCAATAAATGCCAATCGCTCACTGATGAGATATATTTAATTCATCTAATATTTGCCGAGCACTGCGTGGCGATAGATCAGCGCAGTTGAATGTGATGGGCCGACGAATGTTTGTTTATAATCGCATGTCGACACAGAGCCACCAACAACAACAAGCTCAGAGAAGAACAGAACGACGGAAAATGTAAAGAAAATGCATTGCATGTGTTCGATTCGGACTCTGTTTTGAACACGGCATGGCATCGCATGGCAAAAGCATTGCGCTACGACCGATTTGCAATCACAAATGCATTGACCATTATGAATGAATGAGAATCATCCAAGTGAATTACGGTTAAAAATAGCCCCGGCTGCAGGTGTTATTTTGGCGGGAAACATAATTTTCCGTTTTGACGAAGAAGATTCTGTGCTTGCGTGGTTCACTGACGACAATGAATCTCATATCCGACCTGTGTGGGTGTGTGTGTGTGTGCTCGATACGGAAACCGGACTTTCCTTTTTCCGCGTGGCATTTCCTCACTGTGCCTGTGTCTCCTCCTTTCCACCCGCATGAAAACATTTGTTCGCTTCCGATTGCAAACGATGAGCAAAGGTGTTTGCTTTTCAAAAAGAAATATTCGAAAATTCATTAATTTCAGGGCCTTCACACATCGTTACACCTCAAGCAGCTGTCGGAATAATGATTTCTCCGCTAGAAAAACTGTTTGCGAGAGTTCTTCATTTCGATCAAAAGTGACAAAAGAGTTCGGTTTTGTTTTGATTCGTGCACAAGTTTTGTTGATTCGCTAGAAAAAATTAATTAAGTAATTGCCTCGTTTGACGACAACCGAGCTGGAAATTATGTTCGAAAATGACAACGGCAATGCGGTGAATGCATTTCAAACGAATGACTTCTTCGAAAGCGATCATCACGTGGAGCATGTGACCGACGTATGTGTGCTGGGGAACAACAATTGTGTGTGGTGCGTTGAGGAAGTGGAGCAAATGCGTTCTCGGAATTCGAATGTCCGGGAGTCGAACATAAATGCAGCCAAAAGTCGTTGGAAGATTCTTGCCAGGACGATATCCGACCAGAAAGTGATCAACGGACCCGATTCGCCCGTCTCACCGGATTTGGCTGCGTTGCCGGATGATCAACCAGATTTCATGGCGTCCGTTCGGAGGTTCACTTCATTCAACTTGTTCGAAAAGTCACCCCTCTTGGACGAGCTACATCTTGAGCGGCCACAGCATTGGTTCTCCTACCAAATCTCGATCGATTCTATCGAATATGCCGTTGACGTTCATCACGTGAATCGACCGATAACCCCCGGGGACTTGATGGGCTTCAACAACACGGGAAATGTGTGCGTTTGGCCTTCGGAGGAAGCCCTCGCCTACTACTGCTTGACAAAGCTCGGTGATTTCAGTGGCGGCCGAGTGTTGGAGCTCGGTGGTGGAATGACTTGTCTGGCCGGATTGCTGTTGGCCAAATATGGCTGCACAAAAACCGTCCACTTGACGGATGGCAATGAGCTGTCTGTGGAGAATGTCCGCAAGACCATCAAACGAAATGCCACGAGCGGCGAGTTGAATTGCTCGGTGCTGAAATGGGAGAGCGTGCCGAATAGTTGGTCGTCCGAAGCCATCGCTTATGACTTCATCATTCTGGCTGATTGTTTGTTCTTCGATGATGCACGAGACGCATTGGTTGAGGCAATTTGGTATTTTTTGGCAGCCAATGGGTTTGGCATTGTGATGGCGCCATTACGCGGCCAAACATTCAGTCGATTTGTCGATGCGGCGCGTAAGAGGGGGTTTCATTGCCAAGTCGTCGAGTATTATGATGAAACCATATGGCAGAAGCACATCCAAATGAAACAAATTAACGCATTGTACGATGAGAATATTCACTACCCGCTGCTAATTGTTTTGCAGAAGGCGACGATGGGATGACGGAATTTGCCACTGTCGCCGCAGATAGAAGCCCCAATAAGCATTCCTCACTGACCAAATCCCGTTCTAGTTCTTTAAGATTTTCGCATAGTTCAAAGAGTTGACCTGGAATAAATGCCTCGAAGATTGAATTCGCCACGATGAGTGTTTTCATTGAGTTGACGACTTTTCGGCGGAGGCCGGAAGGAGCATGAAATATTTAACATTTTTAACGTTCCAGGACGGACTTTTGGAAATCAAACGATCGGAAATATTGTGACTTTTGCAAATGCTGGATTGCCGACAATAAGCCAGTGAGTGACCTTGAGGTCGTCCAAAGGACTCTTCTAATCTCTCTTATCCTTTCAGAGCATCGCATTCCACGAGAATGGCAAGCGACACAAGGCGGCGGTGGCCACCAAAATATCCGACATTCATCGAAAGACTGCGAAAGATGAGAAGGCAAAGCAGAAGGTCGATATGCAAATGCGTCAAATGGAGGATGCTGCGATGAAATCATACGCATCAGACATCAGCCGAGGAGGGGACTTGACCACCATAGCGTTAAATGCTGCAGTGGCCGCTGCTGCTGCCGAAATAGAAGAAGCAGCCATTCAAACTAGCCAAATTGCGCCAGGACCATCAGCTCTCCCGAGACGTGCGATCGATCCGCTTCTACCGCCCGTGGACATTCTCGAGGATGAGGAAAAGGCGAAAATTGAGAGTATGAAAAAAAGAGCGGGGGCATTAAAGTTGAACAGCAATGGGGAGGGGTCCATGTGGATCGAGGCGAAAAGCGATGAAGGGCACACGTACTACTGGAACGTTAAGAACGGAGGTTTGTTCGAGTTCTCTCGCTTTTCCTGGTCTCGCGAATAATACGTCTGTTATTTTCAGAAAGCATTTGGGAGCCTCCGAAAGAGGGCTACATGACCATCGAGGAGTACAACCGATTGAATAGATTGGCCGAAGCCAAGCAGAATCTTGAAGAGCATCAAAAAGCGGTGCATCTCCGAGAGAACGCTGATGAGATCGCATCAAAACGCATGCGACAGAGACTCGTTTTCCATCGACCGCAACCAACCAAGGAGCAAATCAAGAAAGAGAAGGAGGCACGTGAATCCTACCAGCCGTTTGAGGAACCTGGATCGTCAGCTCCGACTCTTGGCAAGTGGCAAACGGTCGAGTACAAAGAGGAGAAATATGTTGATTTGCAACTGCCCGGGCAGTCAGGCCGGTTCGAGTACGAGCCACCAGTTCAATATGAGCCAGAACCACCCGTCAGGCAATTCAAAGAGAAAACTATCAGCATTTTGAACGACGAGGACTCGCTCAATGTGCCCGGTTCGTTCAAAAAACGGAAGTTCGGCAATGCCAAGCGGAATATGCGACAGAGGCTCGACATTGATTAGACGTTGATGATTGGTGGAGATGTCTCGTTTAAATAATAAAGAAAAATTGAATTTTATTTTGTGTTTGATTCCCGAAGAGGGCGCCACCTTTCGTTCGTCAGCTGGGCCGGTTGTTTTGACAGACGTTTTCATGTTATCATTTGGACAGTGCGTCGTGAAGGTCGATTGGAAAACACTGTGCAGTGTCACTTCATTACAATAATTCATTTTTATCTCAGCGATTTGCATATCGCAAACAGGTCTCTTTTTACAGATGATGTCACTTTTGACCAAGACCTGCAAGGGGGTTTGGTTTACCCGAACCTACTCGCAGAAATTCCTTCTCAGCCGGCATTTTTCCGCTCAAGACAAGTAATTTCAACGAAATTCCCCCTCTGACATTCGTTCAGGCAATAATTCGAGATTGTAGTTTAAATTTTGATTTAGTCGTCGTCGGTGGAGGCATCGTTGGGACAGCATCGGCTCGAGAGATTCAGCTTCGACATCCAAAGTGGAAAGTGGCGCTGGTGGAGAAGGAAGAAGAGCTTGCATGTCACCAGAGTGGCAATAGCAGCGGCGTTGTTCATGCCGGCATTTACTACAAGCCAGGCTCACTGAAAGCGAAACTTTGCGTCGAAGGGATGAAATTGGCCTACGAATATTACGACAAGAAGGGAATTCCATACAAAAAATGCGGCAAATTGATTGTGGCTTTGAACGATGCTGAAATCGAGGGACTGATGGTGAGTGGAATGTGACTTTGAAATGTAAATAAACGCTTATCTTATCGCCCGTCATTTTGCAGGAGCTCTACCGTCGCGGTCTCGAAAACAAAGTGCCTGACTTGCAACTGGTCGACGAAGATAAAATCAAAGAAATCGAACCAAATTGCGAAGGCGTAAAAGCATTGTGGTCGCCACAGACGGGAATTGTTGATTTCGCAAAAGTCACCCGAAGCTACAGTCAGGACTTCCGGAACGGCGGCGGACGTGTGCTCGTTCGGTTTCAGGTGACGAAATTCAGCGAATCCGGAGAGCCAGAGTATCCGATTGAAATAAAGGAGAAAAATGGGCATACGATTCGGACAAAGTACACGTTGACATGCGCGGGATTGTATTCAGACAAATTGGCTGAATTGACAGGATGTCCCAAAGCACCCCGAATAATCCCGTTCCGAGGTGAATACCTCGTATTGCAGCCCCACAAAACGGATCTCGTCAAAGGCAACATCTATCCGGTACCGGATTCTCGATTCCCATTCCTTGGTGTTCACTTCACTCCCCGAATGGACGGCAGTGTCTGGGTTGGCCCGAATGCCGTACTGGCATTCAAACGAGAAGGCTACAAATGGTGGCATTTCAATTTATTCGAATTATACGATACATTGACGTACAAAGGATTCCTGAAATTAGCTGTAAAGCACTGGTCCTTTGGCATCAGTGAATTCTTCAAGTCGACACTGATTGTACTGCAAATTCCGCATATTCAACGTTACATGCCCGACATTACTGAATTCGATTTGGCCGTCGGACCAGCCGGTGTTCGAGCTCAAGCATTAGACGAGGACGGCAATTTGGTTGAAGATTTCGTTTTCCATTACGGTGGTGGGGACGGGCCCATTGCTAAACGGGTTTTGCATTGCAGAAATGCTCCATCACCGGGAGCCACTAGTTCGCTTGCCATCGCTAAGATGATTGCCGACAAAGTTGATCAAGAATTCAAAATTTAGCCGCGGATGAAGCTGCTCACTGCGGTTTCCTCAAAATGGTTTGGTGCTATGTTTTATTTTTGTTAATAATTAAGGCGATTGTAATCGTGTAATTTTGTTGTTGTCATATGGAAACCGTTGGCCCAGTCAAATATAATACTTTTTCCACTGAAATCCCAGTAAGCAGTCATATGAAAGCCCATGTTGGTTAATACTACGATGTACTCCATCAATGCGAACAGCGTGTAAACTGGAATGGGAAGAGACTCTGGTCAAGTCTTGACCGATGATTCGGTGATTATTCTCAACACTCACCGCCAGTTTCACAGTAGTTATTGTGTCGCACAAAGAAATAGCCGGCGAAAGCGAAACTTAAAATATTTATTGCACATAAATTCCGTTTGAATCGCAAGGACTTCAGTTCGGTCCGAGTGAAATCATCATTGATTTTTCTAGCGTTTTTGTTTATGAAATATGATGCCATCATATAGACTTCCGAGGTAGCGATGAATAAGATAAAACAGCTCTTATGCATTTCTGAAAGAAACAAAAAAGTAAAAGCACTTTGAGTAAGGCATCTAACAAGTCTAGAGGTCTCGAGACAACTTACCATAATCGTCGGCTGACGTCCAAAGGCTCAGCCCAACCAGAGCCAAATTCTCGATAACATTTAAGACACACGCAAAATTGGCCAAAGATCGCCGATTCATGCGAATGATATCATTGTAAAACCGATGATATTGATGTGCGACTAGAAATCGTGGAAGCGCTTGAAGCAAAATGGCCAATTGCCATACAAAACGTTGTGGTTGATAATTTCCAATTGCGGCCGATATCGAGGGCAAGTAGTTGTCAACCCCGCAATGTGTCGATGTGGATCTCTCGAAAAAGTACAAAACCGACCAAACGACACAAAATACAAAACTAAATAAAGGCAATGAAACCACCACAAGAGCAAATTTGCCGAATGGGATTTCGAATAAACGATTTTCGTTGGAATCCAGGCGTTCGTATCGAGGCTTCATGTTTATTGGCCGTCTGCTCTCACATTTTGGGCGGCTGGGAACTACTCGAGAAATTTTTTTTGAATTTGCTCTGAATTGTTTCGTGTCATTAACTAAATAACAGCTGCATTGCTGTTTGGATACAACTGTCAGAATGCGGGTCACGCAATATCGTGCGTGAATTTTTGGGCTGAGGTTATGTCAAACTTTAAACATAACCACAAACAGTCAGTGTTTTTGTTTTTACTTCGGTGTTCGGTGGGAGAATGTGAGAGAAATTCTAGAAAATGTTGCGAAATTCCATTCAATCGTTGAGTTCACTCAGGCTGACGACTCAGCTGCGGTCTTATGTGAAAAGAGCGGGGAAAATCAATGAGAGAGTGAATCAGAAACAACAACCAAATATCCGAGCGAATGCTGTTCCGTTGATAACATGCAAGCGAACCGAGTTCAATCTTTACGAAGGGGATCCAGTGCCTGAGAATGTTGACATCGATACCATGAAACTCGCCTCGTCGGGATGGCAACACTACAAATCGAAAGGCGATCACTTTATAATCCACCCAACGATTGAGAAGCGAACGGAGATGACAAGCGAACTAGATCAAACACCATTCACAGCGTTTGGATTCAATCAACAAATCGTGCAGAATATTCACAGCCAATTCAATATCACACACGCGACTCATGTGCAGCATGCAGCCTTCCAGGAGCTTCTCAACGGAGAACATGCTTTGATTGCGGCGGAAACGGGATGTGGAAAGACGCTGGCGTTTTTATTGCCGATTATCGAGAACATTCTAAGACGACGGGCGAATAGCCCCGTTGACGGAATGGCGTTCAACACGCCAAAGGCATTGATCTTGACCCCCGGGCGTGAACTTGGTGAGTTGATCGTCCTCAATTCGTCTTGTCCTCAATTCCACAAATCTCTTCATTGTTCTATCCATTTCAGCCACTCAGATCGGTTGGGTTGCCGAGAAACTGTGCCAGGACTTGAACATCAAGGTATCGGTGCTGACTGGCGGATCAACCAAGAGGAAAATGATGAATCCCGTCATGGAAGTGACCGACATTCTGGTCGGAAGTATTGGCAGTGTCAGCAAGTTGGTCACAATGAAAATCTACGACATGAGTCGAGTACAGCACGTCGTCTTGGATGAGGCAGACACCATGCTGGATGACAGTTTCAATACGTTATTGGGGCATTTCCTCAAGAAATTCCCGGTATGTTCGAATCGCATCAGATCTCCCCAACAGAATCGAAACAACAACCCTTCATTTCAGTTCTACAAAAACCACCTGCAAGATTTGAATCCCGGTGAAATCGGCACGCAACTCATCCTAACATCAGCCACAATGCCGCAAAACAAGGACGAAATGCTCAACCAGTTGATACCCAGCGAAGCCTTCCATCAAATCGTCAGTCCGAACCTCCATAGAATCTTACCAAATCTTCGACAAAAGTTCATCCGCCTGAACAAATCCGATCGACAAATGGAGCTGTTGAGATTGGTCAAAGAGGACGTCCGAAAACGTCGGCCGGTCATTGTGTTTGCGAATCAATCGAAGGGAAGTGATTTCGCTGCGATGTTTCTGAACGACCAAGGCATTCCAGCGGTTAATTTGAACGGCGAAATGTTGAACAAAATCCGAGTTGGCCAATTCGAGAAATTCCAGACGGGTCTTGTGAATGTGCTGGCCACGACAGACATTGTCAGCCGAGGATTGGACACGACGAGAGTAGGTTCCTCGCACCGCGTTTCGGCGATCTCAACCACTAATTTGATGTCATTTTCAGGCAAGCCATGTGATCAACTACGACTTCCCACTGTACATGGCCGACTACATCCATCGCGCGGGGCGTGTGGGTCGCTTTGGCAGTGATTTTGACTGTTCAGTCACGAATTTCGTGTCGAATTTCCTGGAATTGGATTTGGTGAGGAAAATCGAGTACACAGCACGAACACAATCAGTGCTGCCCAACGTTGATGCGAACACCACGAAAGTTAGAGATCAAAACATTCAAAAGCATCTACGATTGAAGGAAGCCAAGGATACCCTTTTCTGAGTGTAACACGGCCAGCTTGTACCATACAACTTGACAGTTGATGATGCCTGCTGGAAGCAGTGCCGAACTAGAAGACGACCGGTACAATCGGCATTGATTTCATTCATGGCCCCCCCCCCTCCCCCTCATTTCAGTTTTATAGTTGAATCCATTTCTGCTAGATGGCGCCAATAAAAGTTATCATCAAATTCATACGGTCTTTCCATTCGAAATGCTGGATGTTGCTCCATCATCCACCTCACCAACTACCTTCCCACAGAAGCGACGGAAAGGCATTCAAACCGGAGCAAACACTCGCAAAGAACAACGACTAACCAAACATTCAGCAACGCAATTTTGCTTGTCGCGTGAAAGCGTCAACGAAAAAGGCTTCCGTTCCATTCGAGCTCGTGCTGAAAAGGAGATGAAGAAGAAAGTTAAAACAGAAGAAATTCAAACCACTTCACAAGCGATAATAATGCACGCTGTGGCGAATGAAGGGGTTTTCGCTTCAGCTTTATCCCTTTTTCTTTACTGCAACCGCATTCATGTAACGTGTCTTGATGCACTGAAAACCCCGAACATCCGCAAAAAGGAATCTGAAATTTGAGGACAGCAAATTTTTTAAAAGGCTTGCGATATCATCTCGTCTATATTAATGAGCTTAATTTTTGGTACATGCATTTGCCGGGTCTCTTTATTCGTCGCGTTGCTTTTGTGCATAATGTCATCCAGATTCGATGGAGGGAGTAGGATAAAGACAACATGTGTGTGAGTGAGAGAAAGGGATAGAGAACGTACGAAAGAATGTTCAATGCGACACTGTCAAATGCATGTTGCACTTGCATGTGAAATCCATGCACTTCGATGGCATGCGATGCAATAGATCTTTACAAGTTTTTAACAGCAATTATGATCGGATGAAAGGAGGCTTTGTGGGTGCGGTCTGTGTGTGTGAATGCAGGAACGAACCTTTTAATAATTTTACATTTTCTTTGAAGAGTGCATTGTGTTGGCAAGGCTCATTAATGACTCGCATGCATGCCGTTGAGAGACTGCCTGATCCGGTTCGTGGGTGTCTGCTCATAATATTTATTACCGCAAGTCTCCGGCAAACTCTTTATTTCGGTCAACTTTTTGGATATGACTCGGCCAACGTTTCACCAAAAGCACCAAACTTGGGTTAATTTGACAGTAAATTGCTCTGAAAGATATATGCAGACGGCATCTCGTTACGGTACAAGTTGTCGGTGATGCCCGTTTCCCGCCGTTGAGCAAATTGGATTCTGCTCGAAAAGCAAAGAAAGAATGAAAGGAAAAAAAATTACAAATTCCAGTCATCTCATCTTCATCTTCATTTTCATCTTGATGAAGTATTAAAGCCGTCGAAAGATAAGAAGAGAGAGGGGTAGAGAGAGATAGCAACATTGTTTCCGTCTGTTGTGTTCGTCTTTGAGAAACATTATTTTATGAAAGGAAATCGCTGCTGGGCTCAAAAATATCTTGGCAAAGCCAGTGAAGAACCGGGAAATATTTCAAAATTAAAAATGCAATCGCTCGCTACAAAGTGAGAAGCGAGTCAAACGCAGTCTCCCGCATCAAGTGCATGAAGATGATGTGCATTTTTGTTGAGCAATTTCGCTTAAAGAACGGAGATTAATAATACACATTCGGTTGTGGTGAGGGAGCGTCTTGATGAGAATCTGCTGGGACAGGAAATAATAAGCGTGGTATTCGTTAGCGAGTTCCATATGAGCAACCCACGGACCTCACAACCCTCCCGATTCTTGTAATCGGTAAAAATCGCGCATGTCGATCAAATATTATCGGCTAATTGATGATGAGCAATGGAAATAATCACACGGCCTTTTCCTTCGCGATAGCGTTGGCTGCCTCGAGCCACATACGAGAAGTGGACCGCAGGAATAAAAGTGGTGAGTGTTCGAATGGCGTCATTCGCTGCCATTTCAGGTGTGTTTGATTTTCGCGAAGAGAAAAAAAGAGAAAAAATGTTCGATGGAATAATTAGGTTGGCCGTGCGTTGGTTGAATTGAATTTGGCTTCCACCGAAAGGGTCAAAAATGCTTGTTGATGCAGAAAATCCAATGACGAATTGCAACGGTGAACTCGGAAAAAAATGTGTCGATTGCCTCAGGGGAACGCGTTCAAATTGGAATGGCCAATATTTGCGTCACGCGAAATGCGATTTTGGGCGGCAGCGAGCAAAATGGCCTCGACGTGAGCTCAAATTTCCGGGTGGGAAAAAAGTGTCAAATGAGTCAACGGGAAAGGCGACAACCGTAACAACGGAATAGCGCTGTGAAAAAAAGACGGGGCGAAAAAAACGTAACGAATTCGAAACAACAAAAATATTTATTCAAATATTTAATTTCAATGAAACGAAATGAATGTTCATTTTGGCCGTTCGTCTCCGTCCGTTTTGGCTGATCGTTCGACTCGTGTATTTATTTGCATAAACATTTCTTGTAAATCTCCAGCCTGAATTTTAAATTCTACACAATGTAAACATGATAAACATCCTTTTCCGTAAGAAAGTGATCTGCAAATATGTAAATGGCTGCCGATGGATGGCGAAACCGAACGAAAAATCTGTGTATATATTTGCATATGTTACGTGCCTGTGTTTGTGCTTTCGCTTGGGATCCCGTGTTGTGCTGCATGTGTGTGCGTGTATGTGTGTGAGAACGAATCGGTTGGGTTCTTTCCACACACAAATCACGATCTCACATAAAATGGACACATGGACAATAATGCTCTGTGTGGCATGTTTTGAGCTCGGCCATGGAGCGTTGCATGGAGTTCATCGCAAAGTTTTTTTCCTTTCTTTTGGGATTTTCCGCAAAATGGCATTTTAATGAAAGTTTTATTGGAGCATTCAACAATGCGAGGAGCAACGTTTGGTCAAAGTTGAGGGAATGCAAATGAGAAGCAACCATCAAAGCAAGTTTGGACATCGCAACCACCGAACATCGATCTTAGAAGATTCAAACTGATTAAATTCTTCTTAGAAATTTAATGTTTCGCAAAGCAAAAAGCTTCAGAATTTCTTGCATTGTCTTGCCTTGCCTGATTCTTTGAGGCGCACGCTATCCTTCAAATTTCCGCGCTAATGTTTTGTTTGAATTGCGGCTTTGCCGATGGAATCGCACGGTTGGTAGTTGTATGTGTGTATGTGTGTATATATGTATGTGTGTGTGTGTATATGTGTCAGGGTAGGAGTTGGATTAGATTACGAACGAATAATAAAGCAATATATTTTATTTGTCTCAGTCTGACTGTTCGATAAAAACTGATTCGAGTTCGAGAACAATTTCTTCAAACGACTTGACTCCAACTTGTTCAGCT
>JANSTV010052671.1:0-13624 GCA_027564135.1 Lestremia cinerea
GAACAGAATGAACGAAATGGAACGGAATTCGCAATCCAATTGAGAAAGTTTCATTCGATTCGAGATTTATCAATTGGACGATGCACCGGCTGCACTAACGGCGTTGGCCCCGTCAATTGGTGTCGCTTGCATGCAATTCAAATGACAATTCCAGCAGTACCATTCGAGATGACAAACGGTCACAATATATTTGTGACACTTTTCAAACTGATTGGAATGGCATACATTCGCCAAGCTTCTTTCACCTCGAATGATGCAATCGAACTCATTCTCCTCTTTGCTTCCAGTTCTGGCAGGCGTTCATATCGCAGTGATGGCGGATCCGGGCAAAACGAATGTCACAATGGTGACTTCGGTAAAATTACCGCCGAAAGCACCGGCCACAACGCAGGCACCCGATGTCAAGGAGAAACGGCAGATTTTGGAAACCGGCGTTGCTGGAGCGAATGACGAGGAACCTCTGATGAAACACACGAGACAAATCACCCAGACGATTTATGGTCAACACACACCTGGATTGTACGTGAGCCGACCAGAAGGGAATGATCATGCTGAAGTCCGGCAATCGCAAGAGGTAGGTTCATTTCCGGGTTTTTTCTTCCCCTCTCGGCGGTTTCCCCAAAGCACTCGACCGACATCATTGAACATTCTTTCACTCCAATTGAAACGACCCGTCATCCCAATGGCATTTTCTGCGAATGGATTTCGACTTGAAAGCGCGACGGAGATTTGATCGTTTCATAAATTACCTCACACAATCACATTCGTAACAATAACGGGGCCATTATGTAATCGAATCAGAACGTCCAATCTCCATTTTCGTCAACATCGTCGTCATCGTCGTCATCGTCCATTCATTGCGCGCACAAGTAAAAGGTTAATCGGATTTTCTGTTGATTTTCCGTTCATTCATCTCGCACCGCACGACACGTTCAGGTTCAAACGAATCGGTTCGTTGCGGTGATTGCATTTGCGCGAACCATCACCACAAATCGTGATGCACGATTTATGTTGATGACGAAGATGACGACGACAGCGACGACCTCGCTACGATTTGCACCCAATTAAATGTCTTCCTTGTTTGCATGTCGTTTGCAGCCCGTCTCGAGCGAATACTATAAACTGCTTCAAGGTTTGGTAAGTCAACGAGGGGAACAACGTGTGCCTGCTGAGACTAGAGAGGTGAGTCAGATCGCACTGCGCAGCCAATATGGTTTCGCTCCAATTGTTCCGAAGCAATACACACAAGAGCAACAGTATGCAGCCAATGAGGAGGAGTACATTGAGGCAGTGAAGAATGCGGAAGGAGCTCGGAACCCAAATTTTAGTCGACAAAAGTTCCACTATCAGCCAACGGGCACTACGAGTCTGCCAGCGGGCACAACGCGAGTGGCAAAGCCTCAGAAGCCTGGTGCCTACAAGAAGGCCATTTACCCAACGCAACAGTTTATTCGACCGACGCAGTATCGCCCCAGCAATTATGCAGAGCTTGTGGCGGCTGAAGTCAAGAAGCATTCACCGGTCAGCAAGGTCAAGTATGATCACACCAATGGGCAATACCATCAGGAAGAAGAGGCAAAGCCCCAATTCGTCACCTTTAAACCGACCTATCAGTTGACTGTCGGCGCACAGCAACGTCCTACGTCACACAGTCAAATTCACCAGCAACATCAACAACACCAACAAACCCAACAATCGCAACCACAACGCCAATACCAAGCTGTGGCACAGGCTCAGACTCAGCATGCGGCCTACTACCACGACGGTAACGTTGCCTATTTGCCACAGCCCGAACGATTGGTTTCCGCGCAATACACTCATGGTGAAGCTCCGCAGCAGAAACAGCAAACCGATCCAACTGAATACCAATTTCAGTACGTGAATGGCAATGCTGAACCCGAAACCCAGGAGAGTCCGAATAAATACCTTCCAGAACCATCGGCGGAAAAGGGTCATCGAGGCTCTCCAAACGGCCATAAATATCTGTTTTTCGAGCCTTCTGAGCGACAGACCGAGAAGAGCAATACACTTAAAATTATTCAGGCACCGCAGCTCCAGTACGAGCGCGAGCGACCAGCTCAATATGCTGAGCCTCATTCTCAATACCTGAGCAAGACCTACAAGCAGCAGGAATCTTCACAATCGCAGTCTGAAGGACCAGGGATACCATCGCGATCATCGATCTATGTCTCACAAGGCACTCATCTGCATAACAAGCCCGAAAAACAACAACAACAACAACAACAACAACAAGAGCCTCAGCCTCAACCGCAACAGGAATACCAGCAAGCTTCCCAGCAACAACGCCAACTGCCGCCATTGCCGCCAATAGATCCGAAGCGCCCATTGACTCAAGCCGAGTTCCAAGCACTAGTCGACGCGGGCTATAAAGTGACCGCTATTCCTGTTCCGGTTCCGGTTCCAGTTCCGGTTTCTCCCGAAAAATACCAGAAATATCAACAACAGCAACAACAGCAACAGCAGCAACAACAACAACAAGCCAACCGTCTGCAGCAATACGTATCTCAGCCTTACCAGGCTGCTTCGCACGTGCACACGCTGCAGCAACAACCTCAGCAACAAGTGTCCCATCAGCCTCCGCAATCCTTCTACCAATCGCATCCCGGCACCGCGGCTCCAACGCTTCAACTTCAACGCCATCATCAGAACCAGCGGCCGCAGGCCAGCAACCATTTCGTGCGATACGTCGCTCACTTCCAGCCAACGCAGTCGGGTGAGGAAGATGGCATCTTCTCCTCGGTGCTGAAGCCGTTTATCGACTCCTATATCGGCAGTCCCACGAAGAGCACCGCTTAGGCGAACCCCAAGCATCCGCGTTCTTGTTTTCATTTTCTTTTTCGAATTTAATTTATTGTAAATAATTTAATTACTTAAAAATTGCAGCGGCAATTCCACGAAATGTTACTCAGCAACGATCAAACCCTGACGCGTCAAAGGCGATTCAGGTCGCTCGAAGCAAACTTGTTTTTTATTTTGTTTTTTTATTTAATTTTTAGAATTTTCATTTAATTTTGCAAAATTAAGATTATTTCCTTGATTTTTTTTGAAAATAAAACGTTCGTTGAAAAAATAGCTTTGACCGAAGTCATTCAATTCAATTGAGATTGGCGTTCATTTGGATATGAATGAAAACTCGATATTCGACAAAAACAATAGATTTTTTTCTTTTTATTCATTGAACGTGTTCGCAGAGATCAAGTTGATTGAAATTCCCGGAAATTATGCAAATTAGAAGACTCAGTGGCAACGATGCGTCAAGTTCATCGGCAGTCATTTGGTTCCTCAGCCGGATGCAGCTTTTGGCGATTTGCCGGAGGACGCTATGCATGCTTGGCTCGAGTGGGAGATGCAGACATGCCAGGCTGGCGTAGATCCAACGGCCAAGCCAAATGTTTGGTTGGGTGGACTGCTCGACTTCGTTTGCGAGCCACTCCGCCAGGTATTCGGTGAGCACCTCCAACAATCTCTGCGGAATGCGGAACAACGTCGTCAGCAACGGGGGGTTGTTCTGACAATACTGCAGCCATCCTTCAACCTGTTTCTCGTCTGGCAGATCATCCACATCGGTGCTGATTTTGTCACGGTGACGTACCCGAAAAATTGAGACGCGATCACGCAGCGTCGAAAATTCCTTTGACTGGATTTCGATCCACTCTTTAGTTGGACGCAGCTGATGCGGCGCCGTGTCGACAATCTCTTTCTGAAATGAGGAGAATGTTGTTAATTGAAGCCTCATGCCCGAGGAGAGTACTCACTGAGAGGAGAGCGTGCAGTGGAATCTCAACGGGAGCTCTACGCTTGCTGTGTTTCATCGGTTTGGTCACAATCATCGGACACTTGGCTCGTTCGTAGACGACTTTCTGCAAGTACTGTTCGCCGTCTTCTGGCTCGAAGTTTGGATCGAAATCATTCGAGGGCATCGGGAAATTGAAGGCTTGCTGCTGCATAGAGTCCATTTCGGTGCGTTGCTGTTCGGACGTTGGAATTTCAAGAATTCATTGGTTGGAACCGACGTATACGTTTGTCTGTTTGGAACGACGAAAACACACAATTGACTGACAGTTACTGTCATTGGCTGAATGCAATGTTGATTCCGCGAGTTTATGGCAGAGGGCGATCAGGTCAATGGTGAGTAATCGATTTTGATTTATCGGCGAGCAGAACTATTTGAATTTTTTTTTTGATTTAATCGAAATCTCGTTCTTGAATGGTAAGCGGGGGAAGGAGGTTTCGTTGGGTGGTTTTCCCGTCTCTCTCTAGTCATCTTCATGCGAATTCCATTACAATGCGCAACAATTGCAGAAACAAACAAACAAACCGGTTGTCGTGGAAACGACGGAATCGACCAACATTCCAACATTTCGAACGAAAACAATCAGCTGACTCAACAGCAACGAGGCTCGAAATGAGTTTCAATATTCGACTTCAGCTGAAAATATTCGCGGTGAGTCCAATCCGATTCACAATTCCTCCATCAATACCGTTTCATCGTAGGTCACCTGTCCTGGTGTCTGCTTGTGCCCGAACGGGGACGTCGAGTTATCGATCCTCTGCCTTCAGCACCATTTTCGATCGATCCCCAAAACTGCCCGATTTCCAATCATCCTACGGGACACGTTCACCATCGCAGGCTTCTACAAAGAGGAGTTTGCTAGTGTATCGCATCTCCTAGGGATCTTAAGTAAGTCTTCCTGGTTCAATGACGATTCAAACTAATCACACTTCGCCCTCAGGTAACGAGGTCATCGAATTGGCCCTTTGGCAATACGGTCGTCGTTTGGCGCATTTCCACGGAAGAATCGGTCAATTGCTGCGACACGACCATTGGCGACCACCCAGCAGCGAATGGGTCGACGCAGACATTTTATTGCATCCGTCGAATTGCTTTCCGGGAATAATCGGCCCAAAAATCAAGATAAAATATCGGCTTGAAGTAACCGATACGAGTGGAAGGTCATCGGGAATACGACGAGTGTCTGGTTATCCACTGGAAGGGGTATTCAGCAGTCGCCAGAAGTCAGTTTGCCACGCACGCTACCCGACGAGGTCGAATTCGATGAGCTCCTTGTCCGCGACCATCCCACAAACCTTCAGTTACTTCAGTGATGAAGATGACGCGCACTCAAATGAACCTCTAGGAGAATCCATGCTTGTAGCTGACGGTGACACAGTGCCGGAACTATCGATTGATGGGTCTCACGACGAGGACTGTAGCACTTGCTCGACTTACCGAAACACCTTCGATATATTTTCACCACGAAGTGTTCGGTCCACGGCAATGAGCCTCGAGAATCTATCATTGAACTCCGGTAGATCACCATGAGTTAGAAGAAATTTTGCTTGAGAAAAAAAAATGTTATTGCTTTCGAATTTTGTTTATTTCTACTTAATCAAATGTGCCACTCCTCGTCTTTGTACCTTCGAATAGGCTTGGTGGTTAACTTATCGCCATAAACCTCCTCGAGCGTTTGCAAAACACGCTTTTGGACCAACTCCACTTGTTCAGCGGGACAGTAATCATCTTCGGAAGAACGTGAAATAGTAACCAGCACTGGCGGCCGGGGTAACTCTTGCAGAAAATTCTTAAATTTTTTGATGAAATCATCGATTTCTTCAATACTGGATTCGTGATGAGGCAGACCACTACTGTCAATCGTACAGCCGGCGTCGTTGATCAGCATCCAATTAAGCTCATCGC
The DNA here is from genome assembly GCA_027564135.1 of Lestremia cinerea. Taxonomy (NCBI): domain Eukaryota; kingdom Metazoa; phylum Arthropoda; class Insecta; order Diptera; family Cecidomyiidae; genus Lestremia; species Lestremia cinerea. The sequence goes on from JANSTV010052671.1 coordinate 5,720, forward strand.
CGACGTAGAGTTTCTTTACTTTTTCGACGAGCCGCAATAGATCCTCCCAAACGTCCATCAACGCTTCTGGTGCCTCGAAATCATCCAAATTATTTTTCTCACTCAAATGATGGAAAAACTCTTCCAGCGTATCGAGCTGCTGCAGACGCGCTGTCGAAGCTTTCAGAATCTCCTCTGAGTTGGTCGAGGAAATGGCGGTCGATAGATCAAAATAGAAGATTTTCTTCAAATCCGCGTAGATATCGCCCTTAGCCAAACAACCGAGGAATGGATTATGTGTGCTGAAGAAGTCCAAATCGACGTCCAAAACGAAAGTCAGGTCATTTTCCGCACCAAAGTCCTCCAGAACGCTAGCACCTTCGACACTCTCGTTCAACGTGACGACATTCAAATGCAGTAGTTTCTGATTGTTCAAGTCTTCCTGCGGCCGGTAACTTCCTTCCGACAAGAAATACTCTAGATTCGAGTTGCATCGAATGAAACCGCAGTAATCGCCAATGAAGAACTCGTGTCGACCGTCTTCGATCTGTCGCGCCCAAGGTGGCTTCACCCAAACTAATAATGACAAACAAAAACAATTGTTAAATAAACTAACCAAAACTAGTGGATTATCAGCTTACCCAGCTCACTGAAGTGTCCAGCGGAAACCGTCGGCATCAACCAATTCTCGATGCTCAATGCTTCCAACAGACGATCTTTGTCACGAACAAACTCCGATGGCATGTACTTCGGGATGGTCAAATCCGGATGAGAGTCGAAGTGGATGATTCTGTTGTTGGCGAAGGGCAGATAGCGAGCACCAAGACACCGGTAAATGAATTCCAGCACATCATTGTGGTTTTCAACGATGAAAATCGGAATTTTCGGAAATCGACGGAGCTTCGTCTGGCCCTCGGCGGATGACATCGATGGTTTTATCTGAGAAGGTTCTTTCAAGCTTGGATGGAATCACCTCGCGGTCGGCTTCAGACGAGATAACTTTTTTGTTTGGAAATCAAATGACTGCGACGGTTGACAGCTGATTCAACAGTTACGTTGGTCCAACTGACCTCTTCGAGGTGAATTCATAACGGACCGCGTTCCGTTCTTGCGAAGGTATGACTCATCGAACCAATCAACAGCCAGAACGCACTCATCGCCTACTGTCATTGAATGACATTTGACGATTGTTTGATGTTTTCAAAACAAGTTGAATTGAAAAAGTTGAAAAAACTCTTCTTCAAAACGTGAATTGTGGATTCCAGCAAGAGATTTTAGGGTGAACGAGCTCAGCAGTTTTATCACCAAAAAGAATTCTCAGCGAGTCTAGGGTAAAGCATGCGATAAACTTCCGGTGACGTACATAAATATTTAGTGATAAAATCAGCGAAAATCCACCCATCGTCCGCACACACAATGGCTGGCATCAAATATTTGCTGCAAAAAGAGGTGTTTGATGCATGCAACGAACGAGTCCTATCGATTTGCAATGTTCAAAAATTGTACAAAAAGAAAAAGAACTCGTATTTGTGCATTGTAAATCAGCCGCGGGCACTACCGATTCTGGTGCAGGTGAAGCAGTATGACAAAGGTGTGTACAAGAAGAAGCGCACCTGGTCACTGGCTGAGGTGAAGACGGTCGACGGCAAAAGTGACTCGACGACAGATGTGAGCCACGAATTCGACTTGGTCATTGACAAACACTACAAATGGTTTGCGGCGAATCTGCATGAACGTCAGAACTTCATCACGGTCTTGTTCAAGCAGATCAGCAAGCATTGCAAGGGTCACGATCGGGCGACATTCAAGAATGTTCCCAAGACATGGCTGGTCGAGCAATCACCCGAGAAGGTGGTGAAGGATGAGCAACTAAACAAAACGGTGGATATGGACGAAGACAGCGACGAGTATGAGGATTTCCATGCGTTGACCGAACGCGAAGAGACCGAACTGAACAAATTGATTGCCGACAGCAACCTGGCCATCACAAACGCATCGCTCTTCATGGATCATATGGCACAGAATCTACATGACTTGGATGGCGCCAATATCCAAAGTGTGCTGGCCTCCGAGAAGCAGGTGGATGCGCTGATGGAACAAATCGAGATTGCAATCAACGAAGCGGATCGCGTCGAGAAGCGTCTAGACGAATATGACGAGATTTTGTGCCACATTCGCGACACAATGGAAAAGATGGGCGAGAAGAATACCATGATCGAAGTCGCAAACAGCAACAACATCAAATTATTAACCGAATTGGAGCGAGTTGTGACGCAGTTGGATCTACCGCATCGCCAGCAAGTGGCATTGACCGAAACGGATTTGACCACTGCCGAAGGTCTGACGGCAGCTATTGCGGCCGGTAAAGCGCTTCAGACAGCAATGAACAGCGACATTGATGTGGGTCTCCTGCGATTGACGGCCGTGCAGGATCAGCGCAAGCGATTCGACAAATGGAAGGCTAAATTCTCGGGGACAATCAGTCGCCAGCTGAACAACATGTTTATTCACTTGGCCAACGACATGGCCGAATCGCAACTGAATGCCGGACCGACTGGACCAGAGTTGACGCTGTCCAAGCACGCAGCCGTGCACAAGGAGCTTACCGGATACGGTGAGCTCATGCATTGGACAAAAACGATGGATCGAAAGACCTACGATGGACTGACCAAAGTCTACACCGAGGCGTTTGGGAAGGTTTACGAGCGTGAGCTTCGGAGTTTCTTCGAACAGGCTCGGAGTTTGATTAGCAGCCACTTGAGCAGCGACTCTGAAATGAACACATCAGTTACGAGCAAGTTCAAGAGTCCACAGTCGAACAAACAGGTGGTGCATCCATATGGCATACTGGGGATAAACCGGGAGCAATGGTCGACGGGCGTAGAGCCGGCTGAACGACAGCGCTTTGACTCAATCTTGGAGAAAGTTCTGGGTGAATTAGAACCGGTGGCGCTGAGCGAACAACATTTCTGCATCACTTTCTTCCAATTGGATGTGTTGAGTCCAACCGGACGCAACACTCAGACAACCCTCGATGTCGTTGGCACTGGAGACCCTGGATCAGTCAGTAATCGAGACGAGAAAGAAGGTAAGTACCTGCCCTTGTGGCCTTTGCTCTTAAAGAACTCGTTTTTAATTTTTTCCAAACAGTTTGTTTGCCGCAGAAACGTGTCGATCGCCAAATCAATGAGGAGGTTCGTCGCATGATGACCTCTTTGTTCAACATTCTTGAGCCAGAGTTGAACAGCTTCATTGTGAGCTTCGAGAAATTAGACAGTTTGTAAGTAACCTTGTCGTGACGATCATCAGCATGATTCACTAAACATCTTCCCTTTCAGTTATTCGTTGTACGTCTTGGTGCGTTTGACGCAGCACGTAATGTCCGCTCAGGACGCTCAGTCATTCCTCAGCATGACATTCGCATCGGCTTTGGTGCAAGTTAAGCGCAATTTCGATCGCTTTATGCATCTGCAACTGCAGTCGATCAAAGAAGCCAAGGTACCGAAACGATCAAAATGCGGTCTATTGCCGTACGTGGAGAATTTCGAGGAGTTTGCTATCACCGCTGAGAATATCTTCCGAAAGACCGAACGTCGTACTGATCTCGAGAAATGGTACGTGCAATTGGTCGAAACGATCTTCGAGTTTATACCACAGCATGCCATGGAGCACGCGAAGACGCCCCATCAGGTGGTGAAGATGGAGAATTTCCATCACATGCATTCACTGTTGGCACAGCTGAAGGTGCCCGTGCTCGATGCGTCCAAGAAAACGGCAAAAATCAAATACAACGAAGCGTTGCGGGCGTACGTGACCAAGTACTTCGGACGGCCACTGGAGAAACTGAATCTCTTCTTCGAAGGAGTTCAACAGAAGGTGTCACAGGGCGTTAAAGAAACGGAAATCAGCTATCAAATGGCATACTCGAAGCAGGAACTCCGCAAAGTGATCAGCTTGTATCCAGCACGGGAAGTAAAGAAGGGTCTGGAGAGTCTCTACAAAAAGGTCGAGAAGCATCTTTGCGAGGAAGAGAACCTGCTGCAGGTGGTCTGGCGCGCCATGCAAGAGGAATTCATCGTTCAATACAACTACCTGGAAGAGCGTATCCAGCGATGCTATGCGGGATCAATGATCACTTTGGACTTCACCATTCAAGAAATCTTGCAATTTTTCTCCGAAATTGCACGATCCCACTGAAACCAGTGCATCAGACGGGATTACAGAATCTGTGTTAGTTTAATCAAATTAAATCGTGTTCAAGATGATTATCGTTGACTTGTGGTAGCGCATGACCGTAGCTGAATGCAGTAAATCGAATCAAATTCAAAATCATATTTAACTTCTGTTATATTATGCAAACTAGAGTTCTGTATTATTTTTATATAAAAAAAACCAATTTGGTTAGAATAAAATCCAATCGAAATTCCAGGACAGATTCCATTCATTCAACAATTCGATATGTCTTCGATTCCTTTTGAGTATTTATGGATAAAAAGTCGAGCTGTGGAGCTACAACTGTGGGGTTGGATGAACGTTGACCTCAACGGATGGTGTGGTGGAAGTGTTCAAGGCGAGCTGCTTGAGTCGCGCTTCCAAGAGGTCATCAATTACGTTGGAAATCGACTCTTCGGGTGCCGCAATGAGTGAATTGTTTACTGATGGTAATCTCTGGTCTATATCTTCGCTGAGTAAGTCATCCAGCTCAGCTTCGAGAGTCGAATCGTCTACACTGTCTCCGATCAAATCATTGAATTGAGCACCGCTCAAAGCGAATTGAATATCTGCATTTTCATCGAGAACCTCTTTCACATCGGCCAAAGCGTCTTCCACCCGTTCGATTGAAATGTTATTCTCATCCAAGGCCATTTTCAACGTTTTCGAACCCAATTTTAGAGCATCCACAATTTTGCCGTTTTGTTTCGCTTCTTCAATTTGCATGAGCAAGGTTTGGATTCGGGATAGTGCAGAGTCGGTTTTTGCTGAAGGAATAAAAAAGGTTAAATGGGTTAGAATTGTTAAAAGACCAATCGAACCCAATGACCTACTTAGATTCTTCTCCAGCACATGCTTCTTTCGCAAGTAATTCTTGGCCAGTTGCTTCTTCTTGTTTCGCAAATAGTTGCGAACCTGCTCCACCGTATGTTCAATGTCCGTCTCAATGGCTTCCACTGAAGCTGTCAGCGACTTTTCCATTTTGTTCAAAGTGTAGATCGAGATGTCCAGATTGGAGAGGGGAACGACTTTTTCAGTGGGGGAAAGAGCTAATTTGCACAAAGTAACTTCCTTCCCATCGATGGTAGTCTTCTGCAAAGCCACTTGGTTCTGACAGTACAGATAATGCAGTGCCAATTCAGCGCCGGTCTGTTTCAAATCACTCTTTTCCGCCAGCTGTTTGAACAGGTCATCCGTCGAGATTACCGAATTTGGTTCGTTTGACGCATTGAAACAATTGAGCAGCTTCTCTCCATGAGCGCGTACAATATCCAAAACCACAAATTCCACGTGATCCAAGCTAGTTGAGTCGACAGGGACAATTCGTTCCTTGACGCGAGTGAATCCCCACTGGATTGGACTTTTAATCAATTTGTGCATCGCCCATTCACTCCAAGTGTGCTGGGGCGATTGCATGAATTGATCTCGTCGCTTCACCATTACCTGGCTTTGAAGCTCCTCAATCACCGTGTCCAAACAGTGTGGCTTTTTGTCCTTCCTTCGAAACACACATCTCAGTTCCTTCAGACTCACCGAGGCACTGCCTGCTTGCTCACAATATTTGCGAATCAACTTCTTCCAAAACTCATATTTTGACTCCCAATTCACTAGATTTACACTCTTCGGGCGAAATGGAGCGAATAAATTGTCCATTCGCTCATCATTTTGCCAACAATCTGGAAAAAAGTCCGCTGGCAATGTTTGATATTCGGAATTGCAATCGTCGCTGAACGACCCACTCGGTTTGCTCATTTTTTCGGCACTTTCGATGACGAACTCTGTGCACTTTTGCTTTTTTTTTTGCGATTTATGCTAATTTTGGTCGTGTTGTTATAATATTACAATATTTGAAATGGAATGTCAAAGTTGAAATTCGGTTGAAAAAAGTGTCGAGTCTTGACGGTAGGCGGCGCGTTTGACGGTGAAGGGTTTGGGATTGTGTCAAAGCGAGGTTGATTCAAACGATTGAAATGCACTCGAAATCAATTTTTATTTCAAAGGTACGCACTTCTGAGCTCCCCTCAACTGTCTTCGTCTAAATTGACGAAAACGACGCGACGCGTCGTTACATTCGGCATTTTATTGTAGCGATTCGTGGAATCAGTCCAATCATTCTCGGCAGCGTCTTCCGGAATCGGTTGGTATTTGATCTTTGGAATGGTCTGCGAAGGCGCGTGTGCGGTTTTCTTGAGTAGCTCTTTGATGCTCTCACGGTGGCTGTCCAACGCTTGTTGTGCTTTTTGCATTTTGTCCTTAAGTTCGTCCTCATTGATGTCATTTTGAACGAATTTCCGCAGAATGGCATCGCCTCGACGTTTGGGTCGAAGAGCGGAAGATGGTCGGGACGGCGTATTGGTGTTCTGATCCGTTGAGGACAAACTGCTGGCCGAGGCTGTGCGTGTGTGCTGACGAGATTTCGCGATGCGATCCACATCGCTCTTGAGACGATTTCGAATGGTTGTAAATGATTTGTGAGTCTGCGAGATGAGTAATATTCAACATTTTAGGCGAATCAGGATCAAAATGAACTATTTTCTTACCTTTTTCGCTTTCATACGCTCTTCCGCCAGATGCTCGGAAACCTCATGGAATTTCTTCATCGAAACTCCAGACCATCCCGCATTTATCCCTAACTGGGACAATCTCCGCTTGAGTCCGTCGATGGCTGCACGTTTTAGTGGCTTCTTCTTCCGGTTTGTCGGAATGGGAATGTTGATCTCTGACTGCGATCCTTCCGCTGTCTCTTTGATTGGAAAAATGATTTCATCTTCATTCTCGTCGTCTTCGTTAACCGAGCAGTCCGTGAGGGAATATTCGCTGGAAGCGGATAGCTCTGCTGGGTTGACAATGGGGATGCCTGGAAATGAAAGTCCTTCTGATAACGTCCAATCAAGTCGTTTTTCCAATCTCACCTTTGATGACAACCTCGCTGTCGCTGTCGCTCAAATGCATCACTTGATGAACATCGACTGAAGCTTCCACACTTTCAGGGCGTTCTTCCTCTTTCTGTCCAACACCGCGGAGACTCGAATTTGAGGCGGCAATGGTGTTCTGGCTCAAGGACCGTTCGACGATTGTCTTTATCGACGCCTCAAAGTCATTCATGTAGTCTTTCTGCCGAGCGTCCATCGTTTTGAATGTCTCCACCACTTCCTGTTGGTTTTGAATGTACTTTGTCTCAAAATCGGCGAATTTTTGTTGAATATCGTCAATTTTGTGTTTCGTTTCTTGAAGTGCCCCGTCAGCGTCCTTTGATTTCCCAATCAGTTGACTCTCATTGATTACTGATGGTCCCGGTGGAGCAGCCGTCACTCGATTATTCCGCTCAGAGTTGAGAGCTTCACGAATTTGGGACACCTCTTCTCGGAGGGCGGCTATTATTGTCTCGTACTTCTGGTGTTCGGTCCGTTTCCACTCGTCGAAAAGGTCTTGAGGATTTGGTCCTGCCGTTTTTGGGACTTGAAGATACTCTGGAGGAGATGAAGACACTTTAGTTGGTGATTTCTTTGGTTCTGCGTCGACTTCCGAGTTTTTATTTCCTGGATCGGTCGACCCTTCTAACTGGGGCAGTTGCTCGGCCTCTTTGGGAACCTCTTTGGGAGCCTCCTCCTTTTGCTCACACTGCACCGCAATGCTCCTCGAATGGCTTTCATTTTTTCGCTCACAGACTTGACACCCCGCGTTGTTCGACCCTTGCAGATTGTTGTTGCTCAA